>JAUMTS010273297.1:0-14545 GCA_032273385.1 Ophiopholis aculeata | reverse complement strand
TCAATAATGAAAGATTTTAGGCAGTCAAATTTAGGGATTTATATTTCTTTATTTCTAAACACCATGTGTTGGCCATGATGTGCCTTAAAATTCACAGTTTTGCGTGCACAGATTCTCTATGGGCGTTTGTACACTGAAACCCTTCCCGAGTTTATCTATTGTTCCCGGTAAATACCAAGAACATTTTATGCGGGCTCATTCTAAAATAAACAATACACAATTAGCATTCAATATCATACACTGGTTGGAGACCCCGTAAGAAGGCTGCTGCCCATTTAAGCTCATTTAAGCTAACCTTAAATGATTAAATTTACTGTGCGAGTCACACATGTGTTTGGGTATTATATGAATATTAATTGTTCTTATTTTAATGTAATTAATTATGTCTGAGGCTGGTGACAAACCATCATTGTGGACAGCGTTTTGCTATACTCTTTAAGCCAGGACTGTAAGTATACAACCATTAATGTATACCTATACAAGTTTTAAGTTCATTCTGCATAAAGTTTCTGATGATTGAGGACCTAACAGTCCTTACGGAACAGTTCTGTAAAACAATGTAGCGGGATCAAGTTCAAATATTTTACCTATAAAAGTATACATTTTAGATCAAAAGAGATGTATACAATGTAATATGTTTATCATTGAAATGAGAGGATTAAAGTCTAGATTAAATACGAACAATATTAGTATTTCGTCAAAATATATTTTTGACTATAAAACTGACTTCAATACTCTATGAAATCTGGTAAATTTGACCAATCATGAATACTGAATACTACAAAATGACCCAGATATAAATAGTTTTTGCTTTCAAATGTGAGAATAAGACATTCGTCTCCCTAATTTGTTTTTATCCGAAATACATTTGTTATCGATAACCTTAGTTCTGTGTACAACATGATTTTTGACATTAAATTTCAAACGGAATAAAAATTACACATGCTGAAGGCAAAACAAGTGGATTTGACTAAAAATCCACTATGATTGTTTTCTGAAACGCAAACGGCCCGAGGGACGTAAAGGAAATGGGTTCTCTTGTCGCTGATTCTGTTTATACACATTTCTCTTGTATTTATATTCACCACAATCCTATTCTGACATGCTGAACGTTTAGTTTCAAGAAAAAGTCAAGCCTTTTATATCCGGGTTAGTATATGTCGACCAACTAGACACGATACTCCCATGCACGTGGGTTGTTTTAGTATTAAGTTGTACATCTTTATCCTCGCGGGAGGAGTGATCACTAAATATTTGAAATATAGGTTTGCTGCGCTGGGGATAACGATCTTCCCTTTTCGAGCAAAACAGAGGACATAAATCGAAAAGCCGGTCGAAACTACTAGGATTTGTTGGTGAAAATGTGTATAGGACCCTAGGAAGATGGGGACATTTTGCCCACTATGTTTGCCATTTCTATGCATTTATCAGAGTATTCATCTATGCCATCCTCCTAAATTTGTCAGCTTATTATTAGGACGATATTGGTAGGGCTCTAAGTCTGATCATTTTGTTTATACTGGCTCTCATTTTCCTTTTTTTCCTTTCGAAATTATTCACTGTAAATTAATTTATAGTCTGCAATGTGGCCCCAGTTAATTTGTTGTTCTTTTTTTCTTTTTTTTAAATTTGTTAGACTGGTCCACAGAGATGTGCATGTCAGGGGCGTTGATGGTATTGCTGTCTTTTGGCGATTGAGATCTTCTATTCGACATGGATTTAAGATGATTGCTTATTTTTAAAACGTCAACAAAGTCTTAACTCCGTTGTCATGGTTTTGTTTGTTTTCGAAGACATGCCATTTGTGCCTTCTTAAATTACAACTGAAATTAAAACACATATTCCTTTTACCTTACCCTAGTTCTCAGAACCCTAACAGCACTTACTCTCTTAATGTAAAAGAGTGACAACTTCACACTTTTGCTTGAAGTGACTTATTTGGCTTTACTCGAAAAATAGTGAAATTACAGTTTTTTATGAGTGAACATGGTTGAGATTTTACTCGAAAAGAGGGAACTATTACTCTTTTGAGAATTTTCACTCTCTTCGAGTGAATTTGTCCACACTCTCTTCGAGTGAATTTTTCATTCTTTTTAAGAGTGGTCACTAAATTGGCTCTTTTGTGTGTGAACAAGTTTTAATACAATCATCTACAAAGAACTCTTTTCGAGTTAAAACGAAGTCACTCCAAGCAAGAGTAAAGTTTTCACTCTTTTAATTTAGAGAGTATGTTTGATTCACAGATTTGCTAGCACAAAGTTCTAAATTTAAAAAATTAAATGAAAATTAAATTCCAGTGATTTATACTGCACTCTGCCTCCCTGACTTTATTAATTTTTTCCCCGTTACAAATTGTCCTTAACTTGGTATATATGCAAGGATCACCAATCGCTACCTGACCTAAGAATAGATGACGTCATACAAAGAATGTTGGTACTTAATGTAAAATTGATCAATGTGATTTTAAGGGGTCTCCAACTATTCCATGGTTTTTACCGTAAATTACCGAATGCTAATTTTGCATTGTTTATTTTAGAATGAACCCGCATAAAATATTCTTGGTATTCTTAAACATCTTTAGTCATCAGAAATAACTTTTCAATGAACATTTATTTTGTGAAAGCACAACATGGCGTCTTTAAAGAAACTTGTTTTTTGGCGTGTTTTGAAGTGACTTAACCGCCAATAAAGTCGTCGTTTGTCTATACGGCTAGCATTTTAAGAGTTACAATAAATGAAAATTAATAGTTAAGATTCCAACGCAAATCTCGCTCACCATTTGTCTACTTGAAATATGGTCATTAGGGCGCGAATTGAAGTTTTATAATCAGGAGTCAAACTAAAGAGAAACCATCAAATTCATTATTTGATTTTAGCCGGAATGAGCATCGAACAAATATACGAATGTCGTCTAAAAATATACATTTACTTTATTTTTAAATTCTACGCCGTTTGGAAAACACTACTTCTTTGACAAAGCAAAGGGCATTTCTTAGAGCTCTAGAGATGATATTTCACGATGTATACAAATATTCAGAAAATTTGATAAAGTATCAATTTGAAATAAAGAATTCAAATTACAGTTTGGTCATATTCTTAAACCGTATACTAGTTATGTGTATGATTTTACTTTAATTAAATCTTTTGTGTACTTTCTTTCTCCTTGTATATATAACCTTGTTTTGGATTATTTTGGATTTACTCTAGTTTCATGTTCCCTAATATATCGTACCTTTAATTGTATTAAATAGTTGAGTTTAATTAAATTTATTGTATATAATTTCTTTGAAAGCAAAACTGACTTTTATACACTTACAATTTTTCATTTTGTGTCATCATAAAATGCTATCATGCTTAGTATCCTGCTGTACATGTGTTTTTGTACACATTTGTTTTGTATTTACTTAAGTAACAATTTTGATGTTATATTAAGTAGCTTTTCTACATGTAACTATTTTAGTTTTTTCCTTATCTAATTTTGTAACCCTTGGGTGCCATTAGCCTCACGCTCTGCGTTTTTGATGGCATTCACATCTCTATGTCTTATGTTATATGTTCTAATTATTCTCTGTATGTTGTTGATGAGATGAAAACGAATAAACTTGAAGCCTTAAACTTATTCGTTAGAAAATCGTACAAGTTCGTCCTAACTACTTGGTACTTTCGCGCTCATTCGGGGGACAGCGATTCCAGGCACTGGATATGCATGTCTGAAGATAAAACACATTTTTAATAAAATTTATAACTGACCCGCATTGATTTGCACTCCTGAAAACCAATCCTTGTTACTCCATTGATTTCATTAAGAGCTTTTTTGTATGTCTATTTCAGGTATGTATCGTTTCCTGCGGTATTTGGACTTTTTACGCAATGTGTTACTTTGATAGGACTTCATCAATATATTGGTTTGTTCCCTTTATATTGGTAAAATACTAGCAGGATTCCAATTTTGCAAGCAATGCACTATTACCAGGAAAGGGTCAATGTTTACAGTTTGTCAAATATACTTTGTTATTTTGGACATATGTAAATTATGAAGTTTGTGAAGCCAGAAGCTACCCTATGATTGGTCAAGTAAAATATTGGTTTCAGAGAAGAGACAATGATTGGTGGACAAATCAAGATATATTTTATGATGAGTCATTCGTTTTCAATATATATATATCTTGATTGAATAAAGTCACAGTTTGTCGCTGGTTGCTTGTTGCTGGAGTACATCATACACCACATCTCTGACGCATATACAAGTTGGGTAAGTTACCATGTTTCATATTTTTACTTATAAAATTTGTAACATTACACTTTTGGTAAATTTAACTATGCAATTATGGGTTTTCTATACTTTTGATTGCAAACACGAAAACAGGTATTTTCAACAATATCTTAGATTCAGAATTTTGTTTAAAACTACATTCTTTAAAGTTCAATTCAGCTGCTAACAAGAACTGCTCAAATCAAGTAATTTGTAAACACTTTGATTTTTCAGATTATTGAATATGAAATGAGATCATTTTGTATAAAAATGTGTATTATGCCATTGAATATGGAGTAGAATTTTGGTAAATTTTAGCATTTATGATTATTAGTTTTTTAACAGAGTGTTTTGTCTTTGTACATTTTTAAACTAATAATTATGATCATTTTCCTGACTTTCCCATCTTTTAAGACTGGAATGGATTTTTGTTAATTTCGAGCTATAGTTCACTAAAATTAAGCAAGTTATGATTAATATTCCAAGATAAAAACAATTTCCACAATCTTACGACAACAATTCTTGACCAATATTGGTTTTTTAGTTTCTTAACAGGGTGACTTTGTACATTTTTTAAACAAATAATTATGAGCCTATGCTACGAGTTCTTTGTTTTTAATTGTAAATTCAATTCCCATCTTTTATGATTGGAATGGCTTTTTGTTAATTTCGAGCTATAGTTTATTCTAATAAAGCAAGATATGATTAATATTCCAAGATAAAAACAATTTCTGAGGAAAAACAATTGCATTTTGGACAATCTTATGACAAAAAATAAGTATTCTAATAAGCTTAGTGTGTTACTTGAAGTTCAATTTGAAATGTGTTTCCAAATTGAAAATACACCATCTGAGTGTACAACACCAGTTGTTGTCATCATTTAAAAGTTATTACGATCAAACAATTATGTTGTAAATATTGTTAAAACATTTAATTAAGGTATACACTTGCTTGACGTAAAATTACTCCGTTTAATTTTTTTATTACTTTTCTTTGCATTCTCTATGTAAAAATGGTTATTTATTGATATCAAGTTTAGCACTTTGACACATTATTCAAATTGCACATTTTAGGCATTTTTAGTAGAGGTTTTGCATAGCAGATAGGTGTACTAAAGTTCAAATGAAAGCATATTGTCCTTCTAATTGTATGAAGAAAATAGGTTAATTAATAATCAAATACGCATCAATTGAGGTTGTTAAGGAAGATATAATTGTAATATAATATATAATTATAATATCAACATAAACATGTACATAAACTAACTTGATCAAAACAGTTTGTGTTCTTTATCGGGTTTTGTCACTGTTCAATATTAAACAAAAATTAAATACACACTGTTTATGTTGTTTGTAAAATGTTGCTTCCAAATCCAATATTGTAAAATGTACAACACATTAAAATTAATGACATTAATGTAAGTCTTAAAACAATTTAGAATATCCTATGTGTAAAAAAATACCCAATTATTTGTTATGCCTAAATAGCTGAATTTAGCATGAGAAATTATTACTTTGATATTTTTAAAGAAGAATTTGAAACAGAGGAAAAGAAGAACAACTGCATTATTTCTCATGTTCAGTTTTTGACATGTCTTGTGTTGTTGGAAATTTGGGCAAGATTCTCCCTCCTCCTTTTACGAATAGCCACTGGAAATGATCTAAAAAGGATTTATATTTAGAATACATCATTATACAATTTGCTTGAAAAATATGAATGATGTTTTCTCGTGCTTTTTAAACTGCACCGGGGGTCTTCAAATATTAAAAAATATTGACATTATTCTATTAATGCCAATAATGGCAATTTCGCTATTATATTTTTCTAAACGTAATGTTTTTCATAATTGCATTTGACAATTTCAGTTTTCCTAAAAGCAAGGGCAAACCGTCAAATAAATGCATAATAGCTGATTCATATGGTAAATTTAGGATTTAATCAAAGTATTGGTTTAATTTATTTTCATAGTCAAAAGATTCAAGAATTGAATTTGACATAATACAACATAGGTTAATTCGTAGTACTAATTTAGTACAAGTTTTGTTTGTATTTTTGTAATTTACTAAATTACTTAATGTTTTATAATAAATTAAATATATCAATATTTTTTTCCAGAAACACGTTATGTTAAAATCAATCTTAATTATTTGTTATGTTTGAAAGCTGTGCCATGTGAGCTTTGTTTGCCCTAAAACGTAATTACATGACCAACTTCGAAACATTAATGATGGCCATGCTTTATATCAGCTGATGTTATTCAATGTCCATAAACATTGGAACTTTAGAGCATAATGGTATAATATTAATTTTGTGTATCAACGTTAATGCTATTTATTTTTGTGAATTAATCTAGTTACATAATCAAATAATTAAGAAGTGGTTTTGAATGCGGTACATCAAAGAAATCTCTATATTGTTGGTGTTGGTTTTTAATGTCCTAATTCTTAGTTTCATAAGTGTGGTTTTCTACTTAGAATAGAAATCTCATTTCTTAAACAAGAAAATGTAAATATAAAAACATCAAATTATCTTCATAAATGGTAAAGTACACCGTTGAAGCTTAAAAATCAAGTTTTAATTTTGTTTTGTGTGTAAAAACACTCTTCTGAGTTTATTTATCGCCGACAACAAATCAACTGCAAAGAAAGGGTGGAAAAAAGTAAAATTTGGAATTCAGACACATGGATAGTCCTTTAATAACTAGACTGTAACTGTATCCAACAAAATGTCTCAAAGCCCACGCGTGTTCTTTTTTCTTTGCGCGCCCATTATTGTTGAAAAGGAAAAATCATTTTTTGATTGAATTTTTTTTCTAAAGGGTTTTTGGCTGCAAAATTATGAGAAAGTTGTGAAAACAGTTTTTATTCTTCATACTTGTTACATTTTCCTTAATTCCAAATTTCTGTGACCTACCCCTGGTTGAAATCGGTTCGAAATGACATTTTAATTCAAAATTAAATTTTCAAAAGTAAGAGAAAAATCAAAGTTTGAAAAAAATCAAAGAAAACAAAAAACATTTCGCATTCGATCTTGAAACCGCCATTGCTTTGAGATATAACTGTTATTTTTTTTGACTGGAAACAATGTGTCGCATTCTGCTTTAAAAAAGTATATATTTGTTCATGTTTATTCTTGTTTACCATGTGTTAATCCGTGTACTTGAGGGTCCTACACTCACCACTATTATTTCAAATTGTTGAATGTGCGTAACAAAATAACTAGATTTCCTTTTCTACTGTATCTTGTATCTTTCAGCCATCATTTCATTTAAGTTCATAATGGATTCCTTACACTTAAAAGCAATTACTACACCTTCAAATAAAAATGGATCTAGGTACACCTTTTATGGAATGGATAAAAGGTCGAACTTATATGAAATAGGTATAGATTCAAAATCAGACGGAGCAACAAGATTGGCGTCAAAAGTGGAGGGGGGAAAGTTCTACCATATAACGCAGTTCTCTATTACCAGAACGAAAGAGATGGACCACACTTGTGTATATCTAAACAGCGGGAAATCACGTGTAAGTAAAGTTTGTTTTTTATGTGTAGTCGTTGATATATAGATAGGCATATTTGAAGCATGTGTGTATTGGCTGTATAATAAAAAGATAATTAATGGAGCAGGCCATTCTTTATTTCAGACAAGCATATTTGGAGCATATTTGATGCCAATTTACAAGCCAAGAATTTGACCCGGGAATTTGATCTATCTGACCTGAACTATACTTGTCCTAAATGTAAACTGAATGTGGTAAAGAAAAGTGTTTGTAATCTATTCTTCATTATAAACCAACCAGAGAGAAATCAACTAGCTCTAGAAGAAAGTTTTGGCTATATTCTTGAGAAAAATGGCTCAAATTTCAGACAAATATTCAGTGTATTCAAGCAAGAAAGACAACTTACCATCAATTATACCCAACACTTCTCCAATCCTTTTTAAGGCATCTTTCCGTCTCATGTTATGGTAATACTAGTATAACTCCTTGTTTTTCAAGTTCCATAATACTAATTCATTTCTATAGGTCTTAAAAATGCCTAGTCGTTTTGACTAGAAATCAAGTATAATAAGATCTTACTAGATTTCCTAATCAAAATTTACCTCAAAATATTGTAAATTTACGAGTGTATGCGACATTTTTATATCAATGGAACTAGATGAAAAATAGTAGAACACAATGACTGTAGATTGATAACAAACTGTGAATAATTGTGTACAGTGGCAATGAACTTGTGTTTGTAAAGGCATGGCAAATCTATTAACATTCCTTTCAGTCTTTAAGCTGTGATTTCCCTTCATTTTCAATTGGGGAATACCATTTGATTAATGAGGCCCTCCTCTTGAATTTGGAAAATGATGACAAAATTACGAAGTACAGGTCACTGTCTTTTGGGACTTAAAAATCGAATATAGAACACAGTCCTATTTTTTGTGGGTAAATGATGGTAATTCAATACCAACAAGGGAATTAGGGCCAATTATGACTCAAGAAATGAAATTTGCAGGGAAATAAAGTAGGGATTTGTACAACAATACTTTCAGAGTTGTTTAGCTAACCACATTCTATCAGAGACCCTAGAAAAAAAAGTACAAGTACATCTCACCACAGACTGTATTGAATAATATGTAATTAGTCTGCTAAAATTTGCTTCGCTGACTATATAATGATTACAATGTCAAAGGTCTATTTAAATGCATTTTGCTGAAACAGTACAAAATCCAAATTTACACGAAATTAAACAAATTGTGCTTTCTTTCTTCATGATATATTAGAACATATGTATGCCTACTAAAGCACTAATTACCAACACAGAATTTGCATCCATATTACTACCAACTTGTTAATTACCTGGCAAGCTCCAATGTATGCTTCTGAAGTACTGAACACAATCTATTAATTTCAGTAGACCCCTGATCTCATTTTGGAGAAGGCCCACATGTTAAATATAGGTCACATGCAGGACACATTTTAGGGATACTACAATGACTCCTGTGACTTGCTTAAAGGGGCCCAGTCCGATCTTTTGCAATTTTGTCAAACTTTGTGAGATTTTAGTGCCAAAAGATTAGTCATTGTTTTCTCATAACCCATGTGAAATTTTACAGCTGGAATGTGTTCCATTTTGGAGATATACGTGAAACGTACCTACATTTTAATAACTATGGTTAACCATAATCATTAAAATCAGCTTTTCAACAGCCAAACTTGTCATTTTTGCAACAATGAAGGGAAAAATTGAACGTGAAATGCATATCACACTGGCCTACATAGATTGTCAACACATTTGAAAATATATGATTAGTTACAGAGCAAGGCAAGAATAGGCTCAACATTGTATGCATTATATTTATATGCCCGTGTGATATTATAAAGGGGCACTGGAAAAGTTCCACAAAAACGAAATTGTGATACCATTCAAGACATTTTGATAAAGTGCCTTGACACATGGCCACTTGTATTTGCAACTTTGTTGTTTTTTTGAGATTACTCCAAGAAACCGATTCTCCAAGAAACCGAAAGTTTTCTTAATTATTATCCGAAACATATCATCAAAAGGGATCAGACGCTGATCTATATAATCAGCGCAATTGTCTTGAATTCAACCCCCTTTGGGCACTTCCGTATTCCAAGGTGCACTATACAAGAGTTTGACCAGATGGCCCTTGGTTTGACTCGCAAATCATTCAAAGGCCCTACAAATTATGTTCTGTCACCCAAAGACGCCATGTTTTGATTGTGAATTTTGCCTCCCGAAAGGCCCTACTCCCCGAACTTACACTAATCAAACTATATAAATGTTGGTCATGGAAACTGATAATTGATTTAATAATCTAAAAAATAAACGGAAAATCCTGAATAGCTTTTGATTTGTAAGAATTTATTATATTATATTAATTAAATCAACAACTATTTTGCCTGTTGGCTACTAGTAATATTGTGTGTTTTGTGTCTGTTTTCTTATATAGATTTTCGAGACGCAAGATATATTCACTATTGATGAATCCAAAGAAGAAGCATTTTGGAAACCTAAAAAATGCACCATCGAAGATCTCCAAAAATCCCCACGAAAAAAACGTGCTGAAGTCACAGCTAAAATTGCTAGAGTGAGTTGTCCTTGTCATTGATAGAGACTAGATATAGATTGTTTGAATTAGGCGGATATGCAACAACATATTTGTAGAAATCTGAATAAGAGCTGCATCTAGTACACTGACATTTTACAATTGTGCTTCATTTCTGACATTTTAAAAAACAATATAAACCCTCAAATTGAATCAATTCAAAATTAAAAGTAATTTTGACTTCATATCTCTCCGAGTAAAATTGGAAAGTCAGACTTGTTCTATATGTGATATCCCTGGGTAGATAGTTGAACTAAAATACAAAAGTTCAGAATAGGCCTACCATGCTTTATTTTAAACTTTAGTTCCACTTTCCGACAGTTTAGTACGTTTAATTATTGAATCTGAATTTGAATTGTTGGTTATTATTTTCATCATTGGTAAATTTGCACAATTTTATCATTTAGTAGGACATGTATTTCTTTATACAATTATGTTCGATCTGTTTCGTCTTTCATTCAGGTTTTTCCTGTCAGAGTTGAACCACATTACACAAAACGCGACATTTTGTTAGATAGCCCAAATTCACCTGGGAAGAAAATGGTGTTGAAATTGTGGGGCGAACAAAGTGAACAATTGGATGAAACCAATGAAGGGGCCATTGTGACCATTTTTCTGTCAGAGTTGAACCACATTACACAAAACGCGACATTTTGTTAGATAGCCCAAATTCACCTGGAAAGAAAATGGTGTTGAAATTGTGGGGCGAACAAAGTGAACAATTGGATGAAACCAATGAAGGAGCCATTGTGACCATTGTGAACTGTGAAGTTGACATATACAAGTCGACAAGACAACTAACTTCCACGGAAGTTCTGCACATCAAGGTAAGATAACGTTAGTTTTGAAATAAAATTTCAAAATTATAAGATAGGTTTCTTCTAAATTGCATGAAGGTGTTCCTTAATTGAAATTAACCAAATTGGTTAAATAATCTTTTTTGGCCCTTAGCGATACCTTGATGGATGGGGAAGAAGGAAACCTTTTGAACAGATTAATATTGTTACTATAATAATAATAAAACGGTGTTGTTAAGCACTTAACAGAAAACATAACAACATTGAAATATATATAACAGTACAAGCTAATATTGAGGTACAAAGTCAAATATTAGATTTGTTCTGGATAATATATTGACCAATCACATCTCCTCCCCTCCCCATCCCCTCCCCCCCCCCAAAAAAAAAAAATCTAGAAAAACAGATATTGTTTTACGAAATTTGAACTTCTGAATTATGAAATGTATGTATCAAAATTTAATTTTTAGTTTGTAGAAGAGGAGGACAAGACAGAAGATGGCGTTCATACATTTGAAATAATGGGTGCATCTGAAGAAGATGGGTAAGTTGATTCATTATGAATCTTACAATTGTTCAAGTTGACCATGGATTTGCACGTACAAAAGAATTTGAAAGGAAAAATAGTAACAAAAACACTAGGCTGTATGAATTCTTTGATAATTAAAACACAAAATAACAGCCATTTATGACAGCTGTCACAACTAATGATTTGAGACATGCAAGCTTGAGTTTCCGTAACACATTGCTTATTAGTTATACTTTTTTTTTTAAATTACCCTGTATTAAGAATTTGGTATTTTTTGATTTTGTACTTTGTGGACGATTTTTTTTAAATATATATTTTTTTAATTTGGAGAGGTAACTGCATTTTCCAGGGGATCAAAATCAAATTAGTTTTCCCCTCTAAATTACGTAGTAACCGTGATTTCAAATATACAATGTTTTGCTTCACTAGTCAAATTCACATATTCGAAGAAAGGACAACAATGCGAACAAATCAAAAATAATAATTTGTGAAGCATGAAATGAAATATTTGAAATCACGGTAAATATCACTTACAATTCTATTGTGTATATTCTGAAGACTAAATTAAATTATAGGAATATGATAAACAGACACTTTTTTGACAGGACTTCCAGTCATATGTTGTAGTTCAAACCGTCAATTTGAGAAGGAAATATTATATAAAGTGTTTGACTCACTACAACATTAGTGGCATATCGAATTGAAACGTGTTGAAAAGTCATCATTGAACTAGAAATAGCATACCACGTTATTAAATTGGTGAAGTGGCATACTCTTGCTTTCCGTTGGAGCTCACTTGCGGTATTGGTTTAGTCCCTCCTATATATTATTGATGACAGCCAAATTAAGAACATTTGAGTTAATAGACAATGTATATAAAGATGCAAAGACTTGTAGATATTAACTTTTCAGATAGGCCACAGTTTCCGGTTTTTCTGGTTATGGAACCGCAAATATTGCCTTTTTTGTCTCCTTTTACAAAAACCCAATCCAAATCACAGCCCCTATCTTCAAATGCACAATAGATGTGATCTTTCCCCTCCGGAACATTAGGGACGCACCATTATATATCAAGGGGGGGCTAGGGAATTGGGTTCGTGATAATTTGTTTTGTCCCTCGTCGTGCAGCAATTTATTGTTTTACCCCTGTCCTGCAACAATTCTTCTTTTTTTTTACCCTCTTGGTGAGTCAAATTTGGTTTTTTTCACCAACTTGGAGAGTCAATTTAGTTGAGTAAATTAAGCCGAAATTGGGGTCTTAAAGAGCTGAATTCTCATACAAAATTGTGTCTAATGAACTGAATTTTTGCCAAAAGTTTGCCTTATGAACCGAATTTAGGCAAAGTTTGAGGCGATGGAACTGACATTAACGTGTCCACACATTGTCTGTTTTTGTGTTGAAATTGGTCTTTGGTATCTGAAACATGCTGCAAACAGGAAACTGCCAGAGATGCGTGAAAAGGCAACCGTAAGGGCCGCTTGCACATACCCATACCACCTTTTCAACTGAGCCACACATTGTCTGTTTTTGTTTTGGCCAGAAGGGCCGCTTGTACATACCCATACCACCTTTTCAACTGAGCACCCCATCACAGGGTCTCACGATGGGCCTAAAATTGATACAACTGTTGCTAACATGAGAATGAGATAGGAACTTTATTCAATTTGTGGTATTGTATTTGAAATGAATTGTGAAATATACAAAATACAAATTGTTTTTAGATGGGGGTTCAGGGGGCGAAGCTCTGAAAAAATTTTGGAATTTGTTTTTCAAAATGGGACAAATTCTTTTCTTTTTTCTATTATGGTTGAGGCATGACAAATTATTTTTTTCATTGGTGGGGCATGACAAATAATTTTGTTTTCATAGGTAGGGCATAACAAATTATTTGTTTTACCCTGACTGGCACAGCAAATTTTGTTTTCTTCTAAAACTCCCTAGCCCCCCCCTGATATCTATTGGTGCGTCCCTTAGTTTGTTCGGAAATATTTTTTTAAGTATCACCCCGGTAACTAATTAAGAGTGCAAATTATTACTTGGGTTACACATCTAATTGGTTGTCGTTGCAGGCTTTGTGCAATCAATCAAAGATCTAGCCGACTTCAAAATTCAACAGTTGGTTGTCTGGTGGTTCTCTGCGTTTCACTGTTTCGGACAACAGAACCGGCTCCAAACGCCATAACCGGGCAGAACAAGCGGTCAATTGGCGGTAAATTTTGAATTAATTCCTAAGTTGTGGCGAGCCCAGTACTTGATTGGAAAAAACATATGATTTATAACTACGATAACACTAAAAACATTCATAAATATACCTTTTCAGATTCATCGTAATGGTTACAACAACATTAAAGCAAGTACAAGTTCCTGATGAGGTGTTTCGAGTCATCGGGTGCACATATAAAGATTTTGTTGTCAAAACGCCTGTTTCGGCAAGTTTTACTTTTGACAACAACCAAGTTGCGTCCATGATCATCAACAAGGAACAACAAGATGACAAAGTAAATGTACCGGATGAGGAGGTCAAAACGAAGACACCACGTGAACAAATGCACGAGGTGGAAGAAAACTAAAACGTATGTTTAATAGTGAATCAAATTTTGTTGTTCAAGTTCCCCAACATCAATTAACAACTTAGCTAAAAAAGAAGTCACTTGAGTTACACATATGTACTGGTTGGTACACATAAACGTAGATAACATTCCCAATTTTGCAATGTTTAAAGGTCCTTGTGCCGATCTTTTGGCACCCCTCTGGGCTCACCCGGCAGTAGTGCTGATTTTGATGCCAACAAAAAGTCCATAATTTTCTCATTATCTTCCCAAAATTTCACCTTCATATTCAT
>JAUMTS010272186.1:0-14567 GCA_032273385.1 Ophiopholis aculeata | reverse complement strand
CTGATTGCATGCTCATGTTTTATATTTCAAATTATATGTTTGGTTTTTGTACATTGTATGTTTTGTAACAGCGCCTCAGAATAGGCTGCCTATGGCGCTTTATAAATGTTATTATTATTTTTTTATATTTTTAGTGAATCATGGAGTAAATTTTACAAGTGTTCTTCTTTTATATGTAATTCAAGTTATAAATGGCTGAAACTTTTATGAAATCTAGGTATTTGTAGTTTAATTTTCAGTCAGTGTTAGTAGGCCCTATAGACGAATCCGATCACCCGAGTCATGGTTCAGATTTAAACGGTCATAGCTGGGGTGCATATTTGTATAGTGATTCGAGTACCCAATTATGTGTATCAAGCTTTGTAAATCAATATTATATTGTAATCAGGATTGAAACTTGAGCATGTGTGATTAAATTCAATTTGAAATTCCCACCAAATAGGCATCAGTACCATTTGTAAAGAGTTACTTTTGTGATACCAAAGCATGTTGAATACAATTATGGAAATGTTATTGGCTGTTTCTTAAGATTGTGAAAAAAAACACACTTTTGCCATTTTTAAAGGTAGAGTTTTGGGAACAAATTTTTTAAAAACAACTAGGACCAATAATAAGCCGTTGGAACTGAAATTCTGTCCAAATTGGACAGATTTGAGTTTTAAAAAACGATCTTATGAGCACTTTTTTCCGACTATGAGCGTAAGAACTTGTAACAGGATGAAAAAAGAGCCCCAAGTCTTAGGAGGGCTGAGGGACCCAGAAAAAGGGGGTCTTGACCAAGAAACGCCAACATACCACCCAACAATGGCAGTCCCCCCAGTGTAGCTAATATTTTCCAAACTAGCCTTAAAGTCACCTCTAAAATAGGAGTCCTTCCCTTGAAATTTACTTTTTATCCTTTCCTAATCTTCATGTTTTATTCTGTTTGCAGACAATTCAGGGTAGCAGGGACGATAATCTTACAGAAGCCTTAGATAAAATGTTTGATATTATACCAACTGGGGATCCATACAATCCTAGGTATCTAAGCAGGTGTCTACGATGTGCCGTAGTAGGCAACTCTGGCAATCTAAGAAACAGCAAATACGGCAAACTTATCGATTCTCATGACATGGTTATACGGTAAGAATTCATGTTAGTTATTTAATGTACACAGGGGTAGAAATCGAAATTATCTTGTTAAATCTATCGTGGGGTAGCCTATACATACAGCGTTAATTGGAAAACACTTGTGCGCCAAAGGTTGTAAGCCACAACACTTGGCTAATAAGTGTTTTCCAACTATAGTTTCCACTTTAAAAGACGTTCTTCTCCTTGTAGCTACCAGCAAATTGTGCAGTATGGGAAAATTTGATGTTACAAACCAGTGTGTCAAAGGAAACTAGTTTTTTTTTAAAACTTAATAAACAACATTAATTGAATAGACACTCTACCTGCTGTGATTACAGTAAAAGGATATTATATCAACATACCTCATTTGAAAAAGCCTGTCATCTGATTGGTTAAAATTTGTGGACATAGATGTAACTTCTTTAAAACAAGTATTGAGTACTTGTTATTTAGGTGTTAGGTCCTCAGTGATTTCAAAATCCATTATATGCCCCTCAGCTTCGCTTTCTGGTCAGACTATGGCTTCTGAGATCACTTTGTTCCTACAATTCAACCGTGTTCCTCAAAGCAGTCAATATTTGTATAATGTTCATAGTTGATTGATGATATCAGGAAGAACCTCTATCTATAATCTACAGGTACCTTGGGCACTACAAAAAGTCATATTATGTAGCTGCTAATCTTTTTTGTTAAACCATAAACTTCATAAGACAGTGTTTATATGTGATTCAGTGCTCTTAAATGGTCAGTGTAGTATTTATGATGTAAGTTACTTCCACCACGCAGATGTCGAGTGCAGACGACATGTCAACAATTTAAAACTTTTTAACTATATCCAGATTCTGTATGAAAAATGCAGTCAGTTGAGTACAATCAAGCTTAGTATTGGTTTAATAGTTCTTGAGATAGCCCTGTTATTTTAAGAAAATATTGTAACTTGTCAATTTGTGTACACTAAAATTGCTGCTAGCGTGGAAAAGTTTAACATAATATTTGAATATGTTGTATAATTGAGATATAGTTATCCAATTGACTCCTAGAAAACTAACTGTTTCAGTGCTGGGCCCTATTACAATATTAAAATAGAGAATAAATAGGTGATAGACTTTAGTTAGTGCTCCGAGAGCAGAGTTGATTGACGACATTTTAAACTTCCAAAAACGACACCAAAAGTGAACCAAAATGACATTTGGCTCTGGAGTTGTAACAAAGTCTGTATCAAGAAGCTTTTGCACACTGAACATGGCTAGGTTAGCATTTATTAAGGTATGGGTGTTATTGGAATTAAAAACAGTTTTATGTATGTACAAGTGTAGTCCTCTTATTTATATGAAACTGCAAGGCAAATATCAAAATCTCACGTTAAACTGAATCTTACACACTGATGAAGGGGTATTGAATTAGGGTTTGTTGAAGATAAGTCGATGATGCTGTCCTGACCTGGGTTACACTGTTTTAGAACTGTATAGAGAGATTTTGTGGGGATTTAATTGGTACTCCAAATGTATATCCGGATATTTTTGCTGGGGTAAGTTTTCACTGTATACCAATTTTCAAATAGTTTAGTTGGTTTATTTTTTGGGTTTCATTCTTTGTATTCAATCCAGAATATAAACAACACATATGTGCAGGTTTTTAATTTTGCATTTTGTAGGATTCAATGTGTTAATCATATAGCAGATATTTTCCCTGGGATAATTTTTTCACGGTTTACCAATTTCAAAACAGGTTAGTCATTTTATATTTCACTTTTCAGACGATCTTTACATTCAATCTGATGGATTACAAAATATCTTGTAGGGTTTTAATTTTGCAGGCGGGCGGTGAACTGCAAAAAAGCTTGATAATTAAATCCCTGTAAAAAATGTCCCACTATACACTACATGAAAATAAAACACAGCTAACCTGTAAGAGGCTGACCAGGGAGATAATAACAAATAACGCAGTGAAAATGTCAAAATATGACACTAATTGGATGCCCCGCGAAATTAAAATACAGACAAAATTCATGCTTCACAATATACTATTTACAGTGCCCCTTGATTCGATTGCTACTAGCTAATTAGGTTACTTCAATATCAAGATTTTGTTCTCCTGTAAGGCCTCTTTAATTTTTGTATTACATAGTGCACACGGCTTTGCTTGATTTTATTTTTGCAAAAGAGTATTTAGAAATGTTGAACAAAAGATGTGAGCATATGATAATTATTAAATAGATCTTTAAACAGTTAAAAAAAGAGTGAGACAATGAAAAGGAGAAAGTTTGATTTTAAAAGAGGCAAATAAATCATCTCTTAAGCTTTTATTTTAGTATTTAGCACCACAAATCAGGAAGATTACAAACATGCTAATAATTTGAGACAGATAGGTTTGTGTGTGAAAAAAATGACTACCTTCACTGTATATATCTTTAAAAAATAAATGTGGATAATGACTGAAAACATGCTTATGATACTTTTGTCACACACATATTGAATATTTCAAATGTACGTAAATTATAATATTTTTCAAAACTGTTGACTTATAAATATGGTAGTATAATAGGCCCCTAAATATTGTTGCTAAATATTTCTATTGATTTCAATATTATACATTTTAGAGGGATCGTTTACATTTAATTAAAAAATCAATTTGAATAAGTAGCTTCCGTGTATACATAATTAAAATGTAAATTTGTATTCTTCATTACAGTTGTAAATTCTTTGATAATAACAAAGCGACATGTTTTTAGCACCTAATCAAAAGTGGTCTGAGTGCTGTACAAAATTTTTTTTCTTAAGTTACAAAAGTAAATAACAACATACTATACAAATATATACATCAACAATTCAGCTAAATATATAAAGCTAAAAACAGGATGGAATCTGTGAGGCTGAAAATTAATGGTTTGGAAAAGTCGAAACTTGAGAGCCTTTTTGAATTTATGAACCATAATTATTTCATATAGAGATATAGAATGCAATTAGGAGCTGCAATGCATAAATTTGTATCTATAGTCAACATTAGGTCTATTTATTTGTCAAATAACTATTGGCTCATTTGCGATTGATAAAAATGAAATTCTATACCTTGCCATATTCGTATGGCTACAATAATTTCCAACAAAAGCTAATGAATACGGGTAATGAATAGATGCGTCATTTAACAACATATGTTATTTCATATATCATAATATATCATATAACGTATTGCTTGGCTAGTCAAAATGTAAAATATGTTCGTTCACTTAGCTTGTTACTATGGTAACAGCTATTAATATCTGTTGCTCATAAATGACTGATTAAGATAATTTTTCATAGATATGTTTCGCTGATACTAAGTAGAGTAAAATATGATGTATTCCAATGTTTATTTTCAATTGCGCCATTATGTATATTCCTGTGACAGATACTGCATTTTGTTCCTTTGCAGAGTATTTGTTACGGATAATGTTGTCAGTCATTTTTCATAGGTGCCATTAGTATTTCATTAAACAGCAGGTGATGATTACTAATTTATCTTTTTTATATTTGTTGATCTGAAAATCTATATATTTTTTGTAAATTATTAAACAGTACCATCTTTCAAGCAAATGTTTTTTAGTTTGCCCTGAAGATGACATTTGCTAGAATATCCAAAATCACAGTCCTTGATATGAATGCCTGTAGGGAAGGCTGTAAGGTTTTCTTGATTATTTATTTTATTTAGTGGCAACGGTATGCGATGTGTTTGCAAAAATGTAAAAGGGGAACAACTACCACTATGGAAGTGGCAATTAGAGCTTTTATGTTACTTCATCATAGTGACCCCCTTACTGAGACAGAATTGCAGATGGTGAAAGGAGTTTATTAGCAAAATTTATTGCATCTGTAAATATTAATGCAGAAATTTACCATAACTATGGTTGATGTATGACCATCTTTTCTACATAAATTGTCACCAAAACACCTCTTTATTGGAGGTGTCCAGTAGAGCTTGTACACTCTTTATTCGAGGGGCTGCATGCTTTTATCGATCGTCTGTAAACAATCGATTTGAACTGGTAGCCTTGCCTGTAATATGGTCCATTCAAAATGAGGTTACATCTGAACTGATCATCGACTGATGTTTAATGGTTTGAGGGTATCATTGGAATATAATGTAGCGTGTACCATACTTCTCTTGAATTATTCCACTAGATTTGCAAATAACAACATCATATCATAGACATATGGTCTATGATCATATGCAGGACCTCTATAGTGAGTGACCTCGGGACAGAATTACAGATGGTTAAAGTTTATTAACATTAGCGGCATTGCTCTCATCTTTAATTATCCAGACAGAAGTTGACCCTTTATTATGAACCATGCATGTCCACCTTTTCCACATACTTTATTACCAAAAGATTTCTACTCTGGAGCTATTAAATATTAAAGGCATTGCTCTATCTCATCTTTAATTATCCAGACAGAAATTGATCATGAATATGATTCACTTACTTGATGAGTAAATGGTTAAATCTGGCTCATAAACCAGATGTTCGCGTCAGTATGAATACGATGAGCATACCATTTCATAAAACTTGGAAAAAACACTTCATGTAGATTGAATTGTTTCAACTTGTTAACCATGTTTACTAAAGGGAACAGGTAGTATAGCTGTATTTACTTTGTTTTGCACCACTGAGCCTGGGTTCAATTCCCAGGCTGTATGTGAACTTATATGCATTTTGTTTAAATATAATCAAGTATTAGGGTTTTCCTCCTGTATCTGAAACTTGGTTTCTTAAATAAATCTGTTCTGTTTCACGTATACATTTGAATCAATGCTAGCGCTGTAATTTGACGGCATATATAGTACTACGTCTTGATATCCCTTGCATTCTTTGGGATGATATGTTGCGTTATAAAAACCAAAATGTATTTATTGTCATTTATTACTATGACACAATGGTGAATCACCCCTGAAATGATTGCCTCCTCACTCCTCACCCCTTCACCATGGAATGTCTGAATGCCTCTTTAAAAACAAAAACAAAAGCTAAAGATATTAAATACTCACAGAAATGTATTAATTTTATTTTTAAAGAATCAACAAAGCTGTTGTCCCAGGTTTTCAAGAAGATGTAGGCAACAAGGAAACTCATCGCATTATGTATCCAGAAAGCGCCATAGATCTAAGCAACGACACCCATTTCGTACTCGCCGCCTTCAAACCTATTGATATTAGGTGGATTACTAGTGCTCTTACAGATGGCTCAGTCTCAATGTAAGTTATTGTTACAGTTTTGGGAAAGATACATACATTAGGTCCCACCATCCCACCCCTTCAAGTGTCTGATGGAATAAAGCACATCATGCTTTACTGAATAGTACATTTATTCCGTCATGCACTTGAAGTACGGTTGGGACATACAGTACACCATTGTCAAGTTCGTTTCATCAAGACCCTGGTTGTAGCACTTAATGGGTGAAGTAGCACTGAATGGGTGAATACCCAGTTTAGTAGGCATGTCCGTTTCTTAGCTTGGGAAAAAATATTTAGGACTTTTTTTAAGATTTAGCGAGCACACGTTCGCCTTTTGAGTAGCCAGTTTGTTGTGCTATGATTCTGATTGACAAGACCAAATTCTTTCACCCCTTTTGTGATTTCATGAACCATGTTTCAGATAAGATTTTCTCTCTTATAAGATATTACGCACTGGAAGTTGTAAGGTTTAGAGCATGCTCTCCAGCCATAATTGGGGCCATGTGGACTATTAGGGCCGTATTCCAGACAATGTTTGGTTAAACGGTATAGTCTAAGCCTAAAATACGTTTAACCAAACTCCCGTTTAAGGAATTTGTTGGTTAAATATTTTTGCGAGCCGTTTAGCTAAACACAATATTTAACCACTGGATAAATCATCCCCCGAACTTTGCATTAACATCACTATAGCGTTTACATAGTTTCGACGTTATAACTATGTCGCTACATTTCTTCCGTAGTTGTATACACGCAGCAGTAAATGCACAGGTAATTATTAGGAATGTAGTGCATACAGGTAGGCCATATTTTCAGTGATCAAGAACGAAACCCGCGGCCTATTTAAAACTGATATTTGGCTGCACTGTGCAATTATACATGTTTTGACAGTGATAGAACTCCCGACTGAATCCAAACCCGAAATGGAAGTAAAGGGGAAGAAAGAGAAGAAAGCAAGAGGGGAGAATTGAACAAACCAGGACCAAAGCAAACCAAATGAACGATAGCCTTAGCTAAACATCTGCCACTTGATGTAAACGTGAAGTTAAACTGTCCTTTTAAAAACTACCCTGATACCTAGTCTGAATTTAGCGGCTTTTGTCGGTGTTTGGTTAATTTTAAACAATTGCTTAAACTTAACCACGCTTCCGAAATTGCGTTTAGTTATACGGGAGACTAAATGACGATTTAGGCAACCGTTTAGCGTTAAACATCATTCTGGATAACGGCCCACAGAGTTCTCAATGACAAAACAAACATGTGTGTTTTAATCATTTTTTGTGCATTTTACAAATCAGACAATTATTGTTAAATTTTATGTAATTAGGAACATACCTGCCAACCCCAGTAAAAGTACTAAACATTGAGTACCGGGTCTGGGATAAAGACTAGAGGATTTTTGTTCGCAACAGATTTATTGCAATATCCGGACCCCGGATCTGGATACATTACATTCAAAATACATTAATGTCCATTTCCTAGAAATCAGGTCAGGTATTCAATTTTATTACTAAGCAATAAGCATGATATTTGTTGTGTTTGTTTGTTACTGGCAATATCATGAAAAATATTTCTTTAAAAAAAAAATTTGCTCTAAATTCTCTTGACTTTCATGTTTCATGAAATAGATATAAAAAGATATATAGAAAAAAAAAATTATAATGAGATCATTCACCTTTTAGATGAGATTGTTGAAATGTATATTTACTTGTTCTTATTCCATGTAATGGATATCAAGCAACTTAATCTTTCAATTCTTTAGAGGATTGTAAGTACTTCATATTAAGTGTATTTTTTACAGTAAGGTACTTTGGGAATTTGTTTTCTGCGACATCATTTTTATTCATAGATCCTTTTATTGGTACACATTATTTAAAAAAAAACAGGCTTTTAAAGCTTGTAATTTCTATTCATCAGGATTTTTCAGTAATTCCAGTGATTTTGTGTTCATTTTTTAAACATCTCTATTAAAATTTGCTTTAATTTTGTCTGTATTTTATGAAACAAATACACGCTTTTATAATTTGAAGTTATTTTCATCCTACCTATCAACAACAACAACAAAAACAAAAGCATGTAAAAATCAGTATCGCTATGTATAATTTAATCTGAGCATTTCATAAAAAAAAAATGAAATTGAAAATGAGATATTTTCCCTTCTATACAATTTAATTTTGAACTCAAATATATAAATTGTCATTAGTTGTGCACTACATATAATACATTGAAGGTCGAGATAGAAAACTGTCATTTTAAATCAAGAAATATAGCTAGTGATAAGTTTCATACCTACAACTTATTTATTACTATACTAAAAAATATTTGTTTTCATGGAATCCGCGTATATTCACAAGTAGTCAGATGATAATTCAACATGTGTTTTGCAGTGTACCACATAGCTATTAGGCTACACATTACACATTATTAAAGGGGAAAAAATGTGCAAGTTTTCTGCACTTTTCTGTTCATTGTGTCCATGTACATTAAGAATTAAGGGACGCTTGAGATTACTGTTTTTTATTTATTACATTTCTGATTTTAGACCATTTCTCTTTGTCGCTAAAGATCAATGATAAATTATTTAAATGCCATTTTATATTGCTTTTCATTTTGCGTCGGCCTGTGTGGGTCTCTCATATTAAAATAGAATTCATTACAGAACATAAATACACAAATCATTTTGAAATGCAAAGACTCAAGGAATCAAAATATGACATTTAAAAATTGAAAGTTTTAAAGAAAATCTTCAAATTTATATAGAGCCTACTCGGGAGATGGTAAGAGTAGGCCTAGGTGATAAGAGTATATGCCGGGGTCTTCCTAAGACCTTAACGCATTTGATTAAGTGGTTCATATTGAAAGACCGCTCTACTCCATAATATAGAGGCATTGCAGATCTGTGAAATAAATCCTGCCATTTAAAAAAATGAATTAGAAGATAATTATTTCCTTCTTCTTAAGGTGGTTCTGAACCCTTTTACATGATGTTGGAAAATGGTTCTGGCTTATTTTAAATAGATTTACCAAGTGGGGGAATGTCCACTGAGCAATATGCATTTTGTTTCGAAGCAAATCGGACATTTCGTTTTCGTGATTTGTGGATTTGAGTGTTCTTTGTATCTTATTGTTTTTGCCAATATATAATCAATAAAGTTAATGAGCAAAATGGCTGAAGATTGGTTGAAAATGCTTATGAATATTATTTGTAAAGTTTTCTTAAAAATGCTTATGAATATGTAGATTTTTCCAATATCTTGCTAAAATCCATGCATAAAATGCTTATAACTATTTAATCTTACATTAATTTGACTTTCAACTTGGCCAACTTGTTTCTAATGACTCCCAGACTGTTTTGCATATTAATTATCCCAAGCGGCCCTAGTTTACATATCCCATGAATAATTAATTAGCTGATTAGTACTTAATCATGTCAATTGATTGCACCTTCATGTTGAATCTGACATATATAGACGTAATGCAAATTTGAATTTTGAAAATTTTTGAAAAAAGTTCGATGCATGGAAAGGGTTAAAGAAGACCTGAGGATTTTATTAATCTAAGCGCTAGCTATTCCTAAAGCTCCTGGGATTAGATTGTTTAAGGGGTTTATATTATGTGAGCATATAAATATGTTTATAAATGATTCAAGCTATAAAGGCTGCATGTTCTGAAAATGTATCATTTTTCTTTCCAATATTTTCTCACAGTCTTATCATGTGATCCTCGACAGGCCTAGTGCCCAAAATGTGGCCTAAAACCTACATGCATTTGTGGAATACGTTCCAACACTTTAAAACCAAACCAAGTATAGGAAAGATATTAAGATCTCAGGCAAATGACTGCATTTAAATGGCATGAATGTCTTAGCGGCCCCTGAAGACAAAGCAATACATCAAGATGTTAATTAAGAAAATGAGGGTGTTGGGAAGAATAAAGACCTGGATTCATTCAATCTAGGAGCTAGCTGTGCATAAAGCTCCTGAGAAAAATGACTGCATTTAAATGACATGGATGTTTTAGTGTGCCCCTTTGGGCAAAGCAATAATGTTAATTAAGAAAATGAAGGTCTTTATAAGATTAAAGCCCCGAATTCCTTCAATCTTAAAGAGCTAGCTATGCTGAAAGCTCCTGAGAAAACTGTAACTTGTTTGAAAGAATTGTTGTCACATGTTAAGGCATAAGCAGAAGAAGTGATTATGTTAGTCAAAGATTCTTGTTTAAACAGTAGGCAACTTTTTTAGATAAAATTACATACATATGATTGATTGTATTTTTTCAATATAGATAGATAGATAAGGCATTTGATTTCATGGCCTATATTGAAAGACCGCTCTACTCCATAATATAGAGGCATTGTAAATCTGTGGAATAAATCATTCCACTTGACTAGGAAGAAGTAGATCAGATTCTACAACACCTGCTTGCATAATCTGCATGTAAACAACATTTATATAAGTGTGCCTCATGGGCACCGCCATACATGAAGATGTAAATTTAGACAACGAGAGTCTTTATACTTTACATGCTGGTTGCAAAGTTAGTGTACAAAAGTTGACAAATTACATAATTTTCTCAAAATCAAATGGGCATTCTTAGACCCTAAGCTCTCTGGATTAGCCTATAAGCCTACCTGTAACTTTTCACAGGGGTGATTAAAGGGTTTATATTAAGTGAGCATATGAATGAGTTTATAAACGATTCAAGTTATAAATGCGGCAGAATTTCATCAATCTATGTGCAAGCTATGCAAAAACTCCCGGGATAATACCTCTGTAACTTTTCACGGAACTGTTAAAGGGGTTTATATTTAGTGAGCATATGAATTTGTTTATAAATGGTTCAAGTTACAAACGTGGCAGGTTCTGATAAAGTGCCATTTTTCTTTCCAATATTTTCTTACAGTGTTTTTATATGATCCTTGACGAGTCATTTTCCTGAAGTGTGGCCTTAAACCCACATCTACTTATGGGAATAAGTTCCTTTACTTTTAAAACCGGATTCCTTCAATCTTATAAAGCTAGCTATGCATAAAACTCCTGAGAAACAGGTTTTGTAATTTTTGTACAGAATTGTTGTCACATGTTGAGGCACAATTGAACAAGAAGTTTGTCAAGGATTAGGTTATAAAATAGTAGGCATTTTTTTGGGGTAAAATGACAAAGATTTGATATGGCAGATGAAATTTATAATGTGGCACTTATTGAAATACCAGTCAACTCCATAATAAAGTTGCATTGAAGACAAAATCATGACACTTAAAAAACCAAAGTAGAAGATAATTACCTCACAAATGATCTTCTTATAACTAGACAAAATGAGATTAGATTCTGCAACACGTGCCTGCATTTAAACCACTTTGATAAAAGTGTGCCTTGTGGGCACAGCAATACATTAAACTTTAAATTAGGTTAATGAGACTGTTAAGGAAGACCTGAGGATTTCATCAATCAAAGCGCTAGCTATGCCCAAAGCTCCTGGGATTGGCCTATACCTGTAACTTTTCACAGAGCTGTTTAAGGGGTTTATATTAAGTGAGCATATGAATATGTTTATAAATGATTCAAGTTATAAATGAGGCAGAATTTCATCAATCTATGCACCAGCTAAGCAAAAAAGCTCCTGGGGTTAGCCTATACCTGCAATTTTCACAGAGGTTTTAAGGGGTTCATATTAAGTGAGCATATGAATATATAAATAATTTAAGTTATAAGTATGGCAAGTTCTGATAATATAAAGTAATATTTCCTATCCAATATTTACTCACTGTCTTTTCATATGATCCAAGTAGATGGACCCTATCCCCAAATTGTGGCCCGAAACCCACATGTACTTGGGAATAGGTTCCATCACTTTTAAAACCGAACACACTATAGGAAAGATATTAGATTTTCCAACACATGACTGCATTTAAATGGCATGAATGTCTTAGTGTGCCCCTCCAGGCAAAGCAATACATCAAAATGTTCATTAAGAAACTGAGGGTCTTGGGAAGAATAAAGACCTGGATTTGTTCAATCTAACAGCGGTTTTGATAGATGTATTTCCGTCATACCAGTGTCAGAAGTTCTTTGAAATAAGCCATAATGTTTTTAAATAGTAAATATCCACTTCTTTTCCTAACTAGTAAGAAAGAGATTACGTTTCATGCACCTGTCGGCATTTAACAACATTAATGGTTTAAGTATATCCCACAGGCATTGCAAAGAGTCAAGATGTTAATTAAGAAAACAAGGCTCTTAAAAAAGGAAGGGAAACCTGCTAATCCGATCAATTGCAGCGCTATGCATAAAGATTCGGAGCTCAAAAGTTGTCAATTATTTAAGGTGCATTTGTGTTAAAGGCAGATTGTGGCAAAAGTGATATGGAGGATTGGCCACATGCATTCCACTTTATTGCATACTCCACATCTAAAACATCATACTCTTGTGAACCTTTTGAAAGAGCTTTTGCAGCGGGAAACCAAACACCGTATAGGATATGCTCTCCTTCCTAGCACAACAGGAACAACAGAAATCAAGTACTCTAGCAATAGCTGCAGTTTACTTAAATGAATGTTTAAATAATACATCACAGAATTTAAAGATATTAATTAAGGAAGACAGAGATTTGAGAAAGTTGAAGACCTGCTGATTCCATCAACCGTGGCGCTAGCTGTGCTTAAAGCTCCTTTCCCTGAATAACTGGATAACAGAGCTCAAAAGACCTACATTATTTAAGATGCATTTGAGCATTTGGAAAGAAATCTTAATGAGGCAAATTATGGCAAAAATGATGTGCAATCATTTTACATCCAAAAACATAGTCCATTATATTAATTTCCCTTTATTGCATACTTCACATCTAAAACATTTATCTCTTGAGCTTGTTGAAAGAGCCCTGGCATTTTGTAACCAAACACAGTATAGGATATATATACACCCCTTTTAATCACAACGGGAGAAAAGGAGATAAATTTCCCTTGCAATAAGTGCTTTTAAATGACATGAATGATTAATTTGCTCCATATGCATCGCAAGAAAAACAAGGGATTTGGAAAAGATCGAGACCCGCTGATTTTATTAATCTTGGTGCTATCTATGCATAAAAGCCCCCTTCTCTGAATAACTTGATACCAGATCTCAAGTGCCTTAAATTATTTAAGATGCATTTGACTATATGAAAGAAATCTTAATGTGGCAGAGTATGGTAAAAATGATATGCAATTATTTTACAACCAAATAAACCATTATATTACCTTCCCTTTTATTGCATACTCGACATCTAAAACATTAATTTCCTGAGCCTGTGGAAAGTGCTCGGCACGTTGAAGCCAAACACAGTTTAAGGTGGTAAATTTCCTAATGTTTTGAAATCTGCTCAGATCACTCCTTTTTTTGAAGAAACAACATTTGGATTGTGAGATTTTGAAAAATTATCGGCCTGTTGCCAACCTTACGTTTCTTGCAAAACCCATTGAGCGTGCTTGTGCATCTTAAATCCATAACTATTTATCTTTGAACAATCTTTGTGGTAAAACGCAATCTGCATAAAGATCTTGTCATAGTATAGAAACTGCTCTTTTACGTGTAAATAATGATTTATTGTTAGCTATAGATCATGGTAATGAAGCGATTTTAATTCTTTTAGATTATTCCGCGGCTTTCGATACTATAAGTCACACTGTTTTTCTAGATCGATCATTTCATAGATATGGTGTTAACGGTACTATCTGGCATTATTATCTTGAATTGGTTTAAAACTTATTTTATGAATCGTACACAATCTACTATCATAAATGAATCGTTATCTAAACCTCGTGTACCACTTGAAAGTGTTCCTCAGGGATCGGTCATCGGCCCTTTACTTTTAACTTTGTATACCGCGCCACTTGAAGATCTTATTTAAGCTCATAATTGAGACATAATGATATATGCCGATGATACGTAAGTTCATGTTATTTTGAAAAACTCTGACCATTCAATGATGACCAAACTTGAAAGACTTAGTAATGATAGTAAATGAATTTACAGAGAATACAAAACTCTGCTGCAAGGCTTGTTACACACACACACACTCTTATAAACACATTGGAATTCATCATATTACACCAGTACTTCAGAAGCTTCATTGGTTGCCGGTTTCCTCCTTTATTATGTACACAATCATTGTTTTAACTTACAAATGCACCCACAATTCGGCACCAGTTTATCTACAAGAACTCATACAGGAATACAAACCATCCCGAAATTTACGATCGGCTTCAAAACAACAAC
>JAUMTS010271075.1:0-14567 GCA_032273385.1 Ophiopholis aculeata | reverse complement strand
GGATTTAGCTTGGTTGATTTTGCCAACCAAACGGAATGCACAATATACACATTCCGTGGTGTCAAAAACCAAAAGCCTCCAGAATTAATGGTCTGTACTCCGAGATAGCCAGAGAGTGCTCAACTGCTACAATTAACAGGAGCATAATTACAACATTTATTTAAGTTTGACTATCTTTGGAATTAAAGTGCTCAATTGAATTGGATATTGCAATTTAAAATTGTCTCAGAACTTTTCTTTGAGGGTTCAGCTATCTAATGTAGAAATGCATTTTCAAATCATATATCCGAAAGAGATGGTTGTTGCTGAACAACATGTCAAAATATATTAGCAGATTAGTTTAATTTAACAACAGTTGCTCGCGGTTTGCACAAAGAACTCGTGTTGTGTTTAGTGTACCAATTAAAGGGCTATATTAGAAAATTTCAAAAACATTGTTTGATTGAACACTGGAGACAGTTTCTGTAAGTATCCTTACCATGTGGTATTTCACGGTGTGATGAACCAGGAAATTCCTCATAATATAATAGAGTGACCCGAATTAAAATCAAATAAACAGAATAAGGTGCGGGGGTGTATGTGACCTAAATAGCCCCAATACATATTACTACAGAGTAAAATTGTCGTGAGACTCAAACTTTTCACAAGCACAGTCATTAACACTTACATATTATACGGTGGGCGACTTGTGATTAATTGTGACTTTTCAACCACTGTTGAGGGCTCCCTGGGGATACAAGATGAATTGTTAATTAAAGCGACCGCACCAGGAAATTAAAACTTGAATTCACACTTTCCGCGGCGGATATTTTTACCATTAGATATGTTGGTTATCTGGCTTATGGCTAGAATTGTCTTTAAACCTGTTGTATGAACAAGCTTACAATATCAAAATACAAACCAATTCACTAGTGATACAAGCTTTTGTGATAAATGAAATATAGAGTCCTGCGGCTAAAGGGAACACCTTAGTACTAGTATGTGATCTCGGCGCATGAATATCAAAGATGGGTTGGTGCTCAATATTATTCCTAGTATTTGTTTATGAAACGGACCAATTTCCGACTAAAGTCCCGTGTGGTTGATATAAATATTCCAGATAAATAATCTTTGATAAACAACGACGTTAGTTCCTAGAAACCCGGAAAGATTCGACATTTCTTGTCATGATTAAGCATTACCAAGTATGTCCTTAAAACATAAAAAGGTAGTTTGGTTAACATGGTGGTCTTATCATTAATCGTATGGATGGAACTATTAGCGGTTTATTAATTTATCCTTGATGTTTACTTGATGTCAAAAGCTTACCAACATACGTCAAAGTTGTGTTGTAGGTGTGTGAGAAAATATATAATTCATAACGTATCCAACATAGTGAGTGTGTGAAACGAATAACGGAAAGGGATTTGATTACTAAAAACAGTTGGTTGCTAGGGCAGTTTCTATTCGTAAGAGAATATCTCAGAAAAGTTGATTTGACAGAACCACATTATTAGCCTGGTGTATGAACAATTGTGTTAATCGTGTTTCTTCTCTAATAAGCACTCTCAGTTATTGATTAAAATCATATGCTATCACAAACACCAATACAGCAAAACATAAGGTACGATAACCCCTGCAATGTTTTATATACTACAAACACACCCTTACCAATACCCCCCCCACCCCATCAAAAAAAAAACACCCATATCACAACAACTACAAACGTAAATCTACTACACAATTATTAACAGCCGTATTTGAGTGCAGTGACATTTAGAATAAATAAAATTTGTTCTGGTACAATGTTTTTTATATTTACTAAGTTTAAATTTGCTAAAGATCAAGAATTACGAGAGTGGTGTTGCTAACAACAGAAAATTTAGGTAGAGTACAAACTGAATGCTAAAATATCTAAACTTAATCTTCAAACAATACAATGTATTAACATATTATATTGACTTTATACTTTTATTATAATTGCAGACGTTTTTCAGCCATTAATTGGCTAGCAGCAAAACTCCCGTGTTGTGAACCATACCAGCGGCGCCAGTTTGGAACGCCTTCATCAACCATGCGCACGGATACCCACGTGGCTGAATTCAATATGTCAGATGGTAGTGGACACAAGAAAAATATATACACACCTGGTCGACTAGTGCAAGTTAATATCAGTGATGGACATTCTAGATCGGACACATCAAATGACAAAACCGCAACAACTTCTATGTAACCATGCCAAAATTTTATAAATTATATGTAACTACGTTCATTGTTATGGTGTTTTTTAATAGAAATAATGTCGCATTTGTATATTTTCTTAAATAACACTAATGATAACATGTCAAAACTGTTATGCATTTCTTCTGCCAAATTGTATGCATTGTATGATTGTACCTAGGAAATGATTAAGGCGTGTTATCTCATAACAAGACATTGTCACATTTTTAGCCTCGTTCTCACTTCGAGCTTCTGTAGAAACAATGTTGTGTTATGTGGCGATGACAGTAGTTAAAGATGGCATGGGAATGACGCCTGCCATCGTTGGTAGTTTTCACACACGATCATAATGACTAAGCTCCATTTCTGTAATCAGCTACATTTTTTTGAATACTTACTGAAAGATGCTTCCAACTTAGACCACTGATATTCTTATTGTGATCAAACAGGAGCTGCTTTGACGCGTACTGAAGAACACGCACCTTTTCTAGGACCATCAATCTACCCGTGGTAGTATTGCAGCATTTACATGACCGACGAAGTAGCAAAGTTTGTGCATTTGACTTGCATAATCGACGGTTCTACTACTCGTATACATACATTGTGCTTATTGATGATACTTTCGTTATATGTGTCTTTTTCAAAATAGGTTTAGTATTCTTAAGTTTGAATGTGACGTCATGCACTGCCTGCGCCTGCACGCTAGTTTTTCAGCCACATCGGCTTTCTCGCGTACTCAATATATAGCGTTTTTAAATATAAAAAGCGCGTGTACAAAATTAAAAATACGTATTGACGTCACCTCAAAACTTAGAGAACGTAATTGTTAAGGTTACTCTTAATCAACGGTTACTTTTGCAGATTTTTTTATTTTAATTTAAACAATTTTGAATCCGAATTCAAAACTATAATGTAATAAGTTGCTGTAAATAATTGGAAACAATATTTTGACAACTTGAAATGCAACCCAACTGTGCGCTCAATCTATTAATCGTGTTTCATGTTGTATATTAACTGTTTTCAATAAATGTTTCGAGTTAAAACCGTGCGTGACACAGAAACAAACACGGCGGAAGTAATGACGTGGACGTGCACGATCAAAAAGAACCAGTGTCATGAACCACAGTGTCCTAAAGACTCAGGGTCCTAGTCTTATAGAACTGTGTACAAACTTACTAGACACACTATGCTACGTATCAGTTGTTTTACAGTTTAATCAATGCTGGTTCTATTAGATAGGACACTCAGTTGCGTAGGTCACTCAGTGTTCTTACACGGAGTCTATTCCGACTCCAACCCATTGCACGCATTTTGGAGATGTAAATCAATTAAATGCAAATGTGTTCGGGTATAAGTTAGTAATACAATATTAAAATGTGTTAACATAGTATCATTCAACTTTATTGTCAAGAATGTACAACTTTTTTTCAAATTTCTTATTTAAAATGCCCTTAAAACAACACACATTTAATTATCTTTTCCCGGACTCATGGTAGTGTTTCATACATCAAAACTGCAAACTGTGTATGAAGTTGCAATTTCAGTACTCTTTGTCTACTTCCTGAAGTATGTAGTAACCAGTCAGTTACCAGTAGTAAACATCTAAAGAGTTTAAAGACGAAACCAAAAAACATAAGTTCAATCACGTTTGTCTGTTTTTCATGTCATCACAACAAAATACAATATCAATATTAGAAGGTAGAAAAACAAGAATTAGACATGTTGGTGACATCAAAATTGCAAACTCATGTCGTTAAAAAAAATCGAATCATGGAAAATAAATACATCAGTAGTATTATTTACAAAAGGTATAGAAAAGTGTAAATCAGAAAAAATAACAATGCTTTGTCCCAGAATATGATAACAAAATTATATTAAGAACATGCCTACATCTTACATGGTACAACAGAATAATAAAATATACCAAAATCACGATATTAGTATTATTGTACAGTGAAACAAAATGGAAAGGGTACAAAAGAGAGTTATCTATCATTGAAATATACATGTATTGAAGCATTGAGCAAAAAATAACATGTTTCTCATACGCCTACACCATACAATACAATACAGAAAGCATTTGCGCCATTTCCAAAGAGCTCAGAGCTTAATACCACAACTTAAAACTACATAGTGAGAATACATGTATGGTACATCTTTATAGTAAGAGATTTTTGAACACATTTGTAGATGACGATTGTCTTATAAACACAGGTAGCTGGTTCCAGGCCCTTGACGCAAAAACTGTAAAAGTTCTATCACCAGCCAAAACTCTGGTGATAGGATAGCTAAGACGAGATAGTCATTAGAGTATCTGAGTTGTCTTTTAGGAACATAGACTGATAAACAATCTGATGAATAGGTTAGTCCGTGGTTGTGAAGACATTTATATACAAACAGAAGTGATTTGAAAATGATCCTTTGGTGTATTGGAAGCCAATGAAGTGATTTCAAGAGTGGTGCAGCATAATGTTTTCGGTCAACTTCATATATAAGACGTGCTGCCCAGTTTTGAAAGCGTTGTAGGCGAATAATACGAATAGATGGAAGTGATGAGAGAAAGCCATTACAATAATCGAGACGCGAAAGAAATAATGAACGAGCAGCATAGTGACATGTAGGTTGATCAATATATTTTCTGATTTTGCCAATATGTCGTAGGTGGAAAATAACAGTTTTGATAACATTGGTGACATGTGAAGATATAGTCATTTGGGAATCAAAGAACGCACCCAAATTTCTTATAGTCTCAGCAGGTTTAATATGATCATTTCCGATGGTTAGAGTAATATTATACGATAATTTATTTTTTAAATTGTGCGGAGATGCAGCAATAAAGTATTCTGTTTTGCTGTCATTTACCTTAAGTTTGTTTGCAGTCATCCAGTTCTTAATATCCGATATACAGTTTTGAAGTTGAGTTATTGCACTTTGAAGGTCACCCGGCACTTTGGGATCAAATGAAACATACAGGTGTGTATCATCAGCATATACATGGTGAGAAACATTATAATAATTATCAATGTCACCAACTGGACGCGAATACACAGTGTAGCCAACTGGTCCTACTACAGAGCCTTGTGGCAAACCAAATTGTGAGATCGCTGGCTTTGAGAGTTCACCTGCTATATCAACTTGGGTTGACCAATTTGAAAGATAAGAACTGAACCAATTTAGTGCAGGTCCGTTGACCCAAAGTCGTTGAGATAAACGCGAAATTAAGATGTTGTGATCAATTGTGTCGAAGGCCGCAGATAGGTCCAATAAAACAACAGCTCTATTGGCATCAAGCGCAAACATGATATCATTTTTTACTTTAATAACTGCTAATCGGTGCTGTGCAATGGTCTGTATGCTGACTGGTGAGGATCCGCAAGGTTATTAAATCCATATGTTTAGTAAAGCGTAAGCAAGCAATTTGATAAATTATTTTCCCGACGAAGGTTATATTGGCAACAGAGTTTTTCAAAGTATTTTGGTCAAGAGTTGGCTTTTTCAGGAGAGGTCTTATAATAGCAGACTTAGCCCTATTTGGAAACACTCCAATAGAAAGTGAAGAATTTACAATGTCAGTTAATACAGGAAGAAGTTGAGATATGTTGTCTTTGATGAACCATGTTGGTATAGGATCCAAGCGACTAGTTTTGCTTGCAGCATATTTGATAATTTTCAAGATTTCTAGTTCATTAGTTGGTCGGAGCACTTCCAGAGGAGGAATATTTGTACATGAAGAGTCACGAAAATGATCAGGAATACAAACATTTTGACAATCGAGTTCCTTTCTGATATTTACAATCTTATTTACAAAATATGACGAAAATTGATTTGCAAGGTCTACAGCAGAATTATAGTATGGTAGTTTTTAAACATTTGTGTAGAGAAGCAAGTTGATGGTGCGATAGACATCTTTAGTTGTGCATGAAGTAAGTTTATCTTTGAAAAGGTCTTGTTTAGCACACATGGTGAGATCATTATCTTGCAATAATATAATAATACTATAACCATCATCATCTTCCCACTTACCACTTAAAAACAGCCAGTCACCGCTGACACCTTATTATCTCTCTTCACTGTTTTCAACACACACCTCCATCAGTCCATCCTCACCACATGCACACATCCACATATACTGACTTTTAAGAATCGACCAAACGTAAGAGTTCACAAAGTTACAAACAACAATGTTTGTCAAACTTCATTCACACTACACACTTATAATTCTACACCAACTCAAAGCCACGCCTTCTCTGACGCCCACATCCACACAGCGACCCACACCGGCGTTAGACATTTCAATGACTATACTTTAAGCTTTATAAACTCAAATCAGCGTTTAAGGCTTACTTGGAAACAAGAATGGCGGGTAACAAGGTATAAATTGGTCTTAGACTGGTATTTAAATAAGTGACTAGGTTGAGCAACACATTTGACACACATGTACGAGATAAAGATAACAAATTTTCTGCACTTACCGAAACATTTACTCCACGTTTTCATAACGTTAAAGACAGACTGATGATTGACTCTGCATCTAGCCCAGCACTAATGGGGGCGCTCTAGACAACTGTGTTAGTAGATTTACATAATGCAATACTGATTCATAAATGTTGGAATTGTTAAGTACAATTTTATGTGCAATTGAATTGCATATTGCGGAATATTTAATCCATTGCTTTGAAAATTATGGACTAATGAATGATTCAGAGAAAACCCAGAGACTAAACAAACAGAAAAATATGTGTTCCAGTAAAATATTTATATAACGTGGGGTTTATTTGGATGTCAATTGTGCGCGTACTGTTTTTTAACAAACCGCTGGCGGTGCAAGATGTTGTAAATCCCGTGAAATCATTATTGAAGACAGTTTTAATTTTACATTTTGAAATACAATATTTGGGTATACACATCTGTTTAAATAATGTTGTATATACTTACGATTTCTACATCTTTTCAATGTAAAGTATAGAGTAATTATTATGTACAGTAGATAATTTAGATTCGAATGTATGTAAAATATAAATCTATGTAAAGAGATACAGATGTATTATAAAGATATAAAATAGTATACCTATCGAGCTAGTATAACAAACCTGCTGCGCTTACAGAGACTCATATAGTATTCATCATGTTCATGGTATAATTATAGCCACCATGTTGATTGAAAAACGAAAGGATAACAATGTAAATATTATTTTGAATGGAATGTGCTGACCTGCTTTAGGTTATTCAGATGTATGTATATGGCATTTAATGGCAAAAGAGTACACAAAATATGTATAAGGTGTACGTGTAATATATTATTGCGTAAATAATGAAAAATGTACTCAAGAAAATACTCATGGTCCGGCTTGTACAGTTAGGTATAGAGCACTCAACTGTAAACACGCAACACTAGTTGACGCATATTCCGTTAATTGTGTAGGACGCCGAACCATGCTCCAGGGAGACAATATCTATTTTCAAACCTGGAGTGGTATGGGTCTACAGGACAGGCATCTGGTATGAGAAATTATTGCAAAAATGGAATGTTTATAAACCGCAAATAATAATCAGATTATGGACTTTAGCCCCGTATCTCAGAAAGATGTATACAATCTTCATGTCATGTCGAAGACGAACAGTGACGAATTGGATAATAATACTATTCTATATAATTCTGTCTTCAAGAATTTGGAACCTTCAATGTGTTAATTAACATTGCTTCGACAGTTAATCAACTGTGTAACTGTGTGTAGTTAGAACTAAACTGTACCTTTTATATTTCTTTTAAGTTTCGTGCCTTGTTACGCCTAGCTTATAACTGTCAATATAAACACATGTTTGAGCACACACCTTAGTTACTTTACCGTGAAATATCAAAGTTATGAAATCTTTAAGAGATGGTTAGCACTCACCGAAATACTTTATCCCGACGTTTCAGCGTAACCATTCTCCGTTCCCAATGGTATTATGGTACTCTCGATGTAAACTTTTAGTCATTATAGTGAATCAATTATACTTAGGCTCAATGCTACTATGTTAAAAAGGTTAATTTTGTATAAGAATTGTTTCAACGTGTGACACAATGATTGTGCATTTTCAAAGGAAGCATATAATCAAATAATATGATGTACATCGCCGGTTAAATCGTAGTAATTTTGAGTAAAATTATTTTTTTGTTCTTACGAAAATAAGGCATCGATTTCAAATAACAGCCTGAAATTGTAACGCAATGCAATGCGGTAACACCCTAAATATTAAAACATATTGATAACAATACCATTATGTTACAATTATGATCAATTGAAACCAATAGTGTACGTATCATAAATCTAATAGTAGGGTTTGTTTTCCTATTACACATATGTTTTCTTGTTGTGTGTACTAAATATGTTTGCTCTTGTCTTGTATAACAATGAAATATGACAATGTCATGTCCTTATATATGTAAGCATATTTGTGGATACTACACGGGAACTGATATTTTAATTTGTTTCCTACCCACGAAATTGTTACGCTTTTATCTTTCATGAATAAAAATGCACAAAACCTAACCAGTATTAGTAGTATAATTTAAATACTGCAAACACTTTGAGGATATAAAAATACAGCTTGTATACATGTTTCAAGGTCACATCTCTTGTATCTCTTATTGTGCATCAACCTGTCTTCAATGCTTTGTTGCCTCATGTTTTCCTCTCTCTTTCTGTTGTGTATTCCACCATTAAGCTTTATACGGTAGAATGTCACTATTGCTTTGGAAATTGCGACGTTAACTCAATATGAAACACATTTGAAACTTACAACTTTGAAACAGACAATTTTACTATTAACAACCCAGCAATGTTGTAAAATGCCTTTGACTGTAGTTGTAGGAGAGTATCGGCATAACAGGTGACTGACAATTTGGACAAAACCTTATATATTTATTTTGACATACATGACGGACAAATGTACCTTCTTTATGGCTGACCACTGTTACCAAATAGCAGAACGTTTACTCAATACTACCTGATTATTAAGCGTTTGTACCGGTATTTAGAATTCGACAAATATATATAACCTGAAGGAAAAAATTGTCAAAATGGTTAGGGGACTAACTAAACGTTTTTGAATGGTTGTACGTGTTTGTTTAACATTGCTTTAGCAATACATCATATATTGTTTAACGTGACTTTAACAAAAACAACACAAATGTGATTCTCAAAGCTTATTATTCTACCAAAGGTTCTAGGGAAAAAATACTCCGTAGCATAACGGGATTTGCTTGGTCGTGATCAAAATGCTTTCATTAAACATCGTATTATTAGACTTTGTTGATCTAACTTTACGCCGAACCACGTAAACGTCAACAAACGGTTACCACTGCTTTGTCGAGACTGACTTGTTAGAGACGTGCATACATTATACATTAGACATAATTGCTCGAAATACTTTCAGCTGACCTAAGACTTACCATGAACTTTAACTGTAGACGTTTGACTTTAAATGTAGATTTAAGCATGACTGGTGACATTTTTATTTTACGTAACTCTTACCAGGTCCACTGTGTGTGGCAACAATAACTTCTTGTTTCAAATTATCTGTAATATGAACCAAAATGATATTTAACCTTTACTTTGTTAACACAAAACTGCATCACATAACACTGTTGATTTCAACGGAGCAGACGTTTTCTCAAAGTTAACTTACTGATAGCAATATAAATGTTTGAACATACAACAGCAGATACAATATTTTACTTGAATAAAATGGACGTAAATTCAACATAGTATTCCCATAATTTGCAGTGCTAGTGTTTCCTTTTTTAAAATAAGAATACATCGACAAATGTTACTAATGTTTCTCTCACAGTGATTGTTTAAACTGCAGTAAAGCTGCAAAGAAAAGCATTGTTATTGAATTTAAATGTAATATATTAAGATTTGTAAATAAATTATGTGTAAATTAAATATTGTTGCATTGGTTGTACAAAATAAAGTTCGATTTTTTATTTAAGCAGTCTGGTAGTTTACTTTATTTCGTTGTCCTATACACCATTATGGATTATACAGGTACGAAATATATTTATGACACTAAATACAGTTCTTACACAAATTAATTGTCTTATTAAGATACTACTAGAGCACGTGTAGTACCTTTATTCTCTATTTTCATCAGCAGATTGGCATCTAGGTGATATAAGGCAACCACTGACATTTTACCCCATCAATGTATTTCAATCTCACCAAATTTGGCGGTCAGATAGTGTTCCTAAGCAAATCGGCCATTACCTAAGCTCAGATGATCCATAGGTGACCTTTGACCTTAATAGTATATTTCAATATGGTCAACAACTTTTCTTAATAAATCTTAAATACATGTTGCCACATGCGGTACCAAGTGGCTTCAATAGCTGTTTGCTAGTACTTATAGCTTGGATGATAGCCATCTCAATAAACAATCATAAACAAGCATGTCACGTTTGAAACGAACGCTGAAACATACTGGTAACCATGGTCAAATAATGCAAAGAAGCTCCATCCAGTGAAGTGCCTACAGACCTGTGCTCTTTCACTTTTATGAACAGTTTTGCATTGCGTGAAATTAAAAACGTTAACATAAGGTCCTGCATGCCATGAAGCGAATAGGACCATGTTTTACTTTAGCTAGCTCGGAATTCCCTTAAAGCTGTCTTAGCAATACACATTGTAGCTATAATTGTGGCAGTAATGTGGCTTATGTTATGGAGTTTGGTTATGAAGTTGAGTGAAATGTTACTTGAACATTAATTCGTTTGCCCCGCCAAGCTTTCGAAAGCATCTCGTGCTCTCGTTTATGGTGCAATAAAATTGGTAAGTGCTTTTCTTACTAATAACTAGAAACTGCCTGACATTCGAAGAATAAACTAAACTTGATCAACGTAAGCAACAACAAAATATAATACTGATATCTAAATAAATTCAATCATAGACCATCGAATTCAAAAAGAGCAGTAAAATAATAATAATAATGCAAGGTGATTTATAGTGCACTATGCCTCCCTGACTTTGTTATTCCACGCAGCCTCATCACACTTTACAGAGTTTCGCTAATCATTGTGCCCAATTTACACTACATTGACTTCCTGAGAAGTCTAGGGTTTATTGCAGCTCACAGTCGGCGCAGACCTAGAAGCAATTAAGGCACTGACTAGCTCCCCGATTTATCCGCACACTCAGGCACTGGCTGGGTTCGAATCGCGGCGATCGATCAAGGTCACTAGATTAGTAGTCCACGGCCTTGCCGTCTGAGCTAACGGGTTCGGGTTTAGTTGCAAGTAAAGTCGGATCACACAGTCATTATAACCTTGTTTACTTCATTCATATTTTCTTGATTATTAATTGATTTAAAGTGTGTCACATGATCGAAAATGAACACACTATTCTGCAGAAGATCACTCCGAGCCCAAAATAGTAGTTCCAAGCCAATCCATAACGGTAAAAAGTTATAAGGTTAGTTACATCGAAAAGTGTAATTCACCTTCGAAAATATTATTGAGATTTTTGTATTTTAGGGACGGTATAATATTATCCAAATTATTAATTTTGATTGAAATTTTCAAATGTTCGACAAGAATTACCATACACTTATCATCATTATTATTAAATTATGTTGTATTCACAAAATATATAAAGATATGTACTGACATTGCTGTCGTATATAATTTGGGACAGTGGCACAATTTGAGAACTCAAGAAAACGCATCCTTATTTTGTGTTTTTGTGATAGGTTAACCAAACGGTAAGTTTCTCTTCTTTCTTCAAAGTTCCGAAACATGTCGTAGCATTTAGAAAACATTCCTGTCACAAATGAATGTTGACAGCATTGTGGTACTCCATCAAGATTACTTTGATAATGTCAGGCTGCGTTCGGTTTGATTGAAACTCCTACAACACTTGACTTGTATCTTTAAAAGGGCATGATGGTTTGTCGAGCAATACTTATTAGGAAAACTGCCGATTAAGAGAACACGCTCAGCGGCAAAGCAGGCTAATACGTCTGAAGAAACTAACTGTTCCCAACTACATCTTTTCTAACAAGATATTAGAACGCTGCAAGCTACAAATGTCGTTTACCCTGCTGACAACATTTTGGTATCGAATATAAAGTCTCTCCCGGGCTGCCGCATTTGGTGGCAGGGACTGATGTTTTGTAAACACTAAGAAGTTCCCACGTTCATTTGACCATGTCATATGACTCTCGCGAGATCGACTAACCTAAGCGGTCCACTTATCAACCGAATTGGCTTTATAAATAAAACGAAAAACAAGTTGTTTTTATCGCCGCTTTGTGAGTATATTTTAACCAATCTAAGTAATAGAACATGATAAATACCATGTGATACCAACACATAATCAACAAACATAAACTACAATATTACTGTTTATTGCGTTTATTTTACCCCTTATTTCCCTCTTATGTCAGGCCTTGCCCTCTTTGGATGCCATCCAAAACCTTACCCACCCTCCCCTTTTTTTTTTTTGGTTTGGTTTGTATGGCGTTTGCAGCTGCTACGGCTATTTACGCAATCCACCTTCCCATCCCTTGACAAATTGTAAGATAAATTTAATTTAGGATGTAAATTCTGTGGTGTTAAAATATTAAAGTGCTCTTTTAGCACTCTAAGACGTGTGTAGAGAGGCTATCTGTGTAACAGGCAATACTAATGCTTCGTTACCATGAGATGTCGTCTTCTCGAGTACGAGAGTATACTCTCACAAAGTATTTACCATGTGAGTGTGTGTCGGTATCACATGGTATTTATCACGTTCTACTACATAGTTTCTCAAAATGGCGGATTTCGGGAAAACAGGTTTTGGATGCTTACTATTCATGCTAACATAGCACATAGGATAATGTTTTTGACCTACAAAATCATCTTAAGGGTGATTTTTAATCAGAAAATGTTGCGGACAGTGAGGAAAGTAGAAACATTAATCTTGTGCATAGTTAAGTAGAGGTACGCTTACCGATCAAATGTTGATATTAGCTGTAGGACTCTTGTATTGTCTTGTCTCGTAAAGTCAGTAAAGTATCCTGTAGACACATCGCGCCAACTTGACCTCGGATGGTGTTACGTTAATTTTGAGTGTTTTGTGTGTGTTGTTTGTTAAGATACTTTCTAACGGACGTTTTGAAGATATCAAGGCTGGCGCTGTGTACCACAGATGCTGGCAAGTCATTCCAGTCTTTGACGGTGGTTGGGAAATAAGAGTCTCACCATGCGGTGACTCTAGTTGTTCTCGTAATTTTCTCGGCAAAATCTCCAAGTTTGATTTCTACAGGGCCAGTCACCATCTTGTAGAACATTATGCGTCTGGCAATTGTCCTTCTTGTTTCAAGCGTGGATGTGGACCAATCAAGGTCCGTCAACAATTGAGTAAATGTACTTTGTTCTGTACTGTATTCTCTCTTGTAAAAGTGGGCTCCTTGGCGCTGCACTCTTTCTTATGCGTTGATGTTGGGTATCCTCGTGCAGCGCTCCGGCCTCACCATTGTGTTGCTCATGCTTTCGCATATGATTGAAGCCATTATAAAGTTGAACATCTTCCGCGACAGCATGCAGGATAGTATTGGATGGCTGCAGCAATTCTTTCCGCTGGAGTCGATCACCAACCTTGTACCCCTTCCCTTTGCACGGTATGCATTCCAGGAGATACAGGATTATGTATCTCTTACTGCGGTAGCCATTGCACTCGTGTGGACTGCGCTCTTTAATTACTTTGCTTACCTGCGCCTGAAGAAAGCGGATATTTAAGCAAAGCGTCGTATGGATCGCCGGGCAGATTCAGCAGTTGCGCAAAGGCAGGTTCTGTTTTTATCCCTGATTGTTTAAGATCAATAATCGCATTGCGAAAGGCACTGCCTTCACGCTCAAGAATAGCATGTTCAATGAGAAGATGGCGGTATGCATGTTGATCCAGAGTGGGGATCGGCTGACCAAAGATCTCGAATTCGAACCTATGGAGTTTAAAATTACAGATCAGGGAAAGGACATTATTCACCTGCTTTTTGCTTACGCTAAAATCTTTCTCTGCAGAGAAGTGTTGCAAATCCTTTTCAAATAAAGAGAGATCGGGAGCAAAGCAGAGAATATCTAGGTCACTTCCTTCAATAAAAATGTCCAGAGGCAGTGTGCCAGCCAATACCGGGTTATACTTTTTAAGCACATCCAATACATTGCTTTTAATCAACGCTTCATATCCTGCTCGTTGAATTGGGCTTCCCTGCTTTAAATAGTCAATAGTGAAGAAATCAATCGCCATAGTGTGAATTAAAGTAGCCAGAATGACGCACAATCATCAAAATACATTCTTTTGCCTGCCGTTTTGGCTTTTTTCTTACGAGGTATGAAGATTGATGAGGGT
>JAUMTS010269964.1:768-12510 GCA_032273385.1 Ophiopholis aculeata | reverse complement strand
GTGATTAATATGTCAATTCCGTAACCTGTTTTCAGGACCATACCATTGAACATTCAGGGCAATGTCTGAGAGACATTGTACCATAAACCAATTTACATAACGTAACATGGATTCCTCCTTGATGTCTAACATATCCAATGCAATTTCACCGACATTTACACTTTTTTCATAAGTTCAAGATGATATTTTAACATTCAATAACATTTTCATAAGGCCTTGAAAATCATCTTTTTTCATTATTGTTATGTGGATACATATCTCTTTGGTACATTTTCAACATCTTTTTCAACTGGTAAATCTTTGACATTCATTTTTCGCAAAGCATGAAGGCCCTTTTAGTTAGGAACATAGCAAATTGATGTGAATGTTAATATTCGTTAACTTGTCATTTATTCACAGGGATTGCAATTAATGACAACAGTAGCACAACCAGTCTTCAACAAGAGACCAGAACAGGTATTGATATGTCATCAGGAGAGAGTAGCTTTCTTCTTCACTTTATCATTTCAAATTTTCCAGTATTTACAAAATGACAAGTGCATTATTACCCCTTTCCTCTAATAGCCCATCATGCACTATTCCAGGAGGTGCAAGCAATTTGTGACCATTCAAATGTTTATAGCGTCATGCTTCAGTAAGCCATACTCCTCCTTACACACAAGTTTGACAATGCTGTTTTTATGCAGACATTTGAAAACAGATATGATGTTACTGCCCTTAGGACCTTGGTGAAGTACTATTATGGAATAGTGGATGATGGAACACAGTAGAGTGTGTTTTCCCTTTACTAACAGTGGTTAACATAACATAAACATATTTTTGCTGAATATAGCCATAAGAATTTCAATCGTATCACTGCCAACTTGAGATGAGGTGAATTGATTTTAAATTCATGAATCTTCCATAATGGTACCCATTTTTTTCTTCGAAATGTGCACTTGTAAGCTATGAACAGGTTGGGTAAACATTAAAACACATACCCGATTTGGTATCTTCATAATTTGCCTCATGCTTAATTTGGGTTTACCCAAAAGTTCTATTGCATATTCCAACTGCATAATCCTTCACTGTAGGGCAGTTGTAAGCTTAATACTACCCTGAGTATATTATGTATGTCCTTTACCACTGTATAATATTTGAACTATTATTGGGTTTTTAACAACAGATATTGTTTTTCTTGAATATCTAGCTAAAACAAGGCATATTGCTGGGTGTGGTAGGAGTTGATGTCCCCATTGCAGAACTTCTAAAGTTGACTCCGGCATACAAAGTAAGTTAAGAGTCTTCTTTGAATGGCTCTTTTCAGAACCATTGTTATTCAAAACAGTACATTTTAAATCCCACTGGCAGATTAGTGTTAATAGTCCGCTGTGAACATCTCTTGTCAGAGCCATCAGTATGCAACCGTCATTTAACTTGTCTTAAACAATCAAGTTATTTGCCTTTAAGAAATGAGGCAAGAGATCACTTCCCAAACCCAGGATAAAAAAAATGATGCTTGTACAATCCAGTTAGAACTTAAGATTCGAGAATAAACACATTTCAAGTACTGGTGAAAACATTGACTTAACTAAGCACATGATTCCTGGCTGCAAATATTTCTCACACAAACAAATATTCAACATTTGTCTGCTGCCAGAGAAATGTATTTTTAATGATATACTTACAGATTTAAGAGTCACTGCTAATATTTGTGTTATTGTGTTTCAATTAGCTTGGTGTAAATGGCTACCCTTTTGGAATTACCAACAATGGATACATCTTATTTCATCCTGATCTGAGACCCAAATATGGTCCTGGTGGCGCGTGTACCAAACCCACCTACGACAGTGTCGACTTAGCAGAAGTGGAACTCTCAGATGTCGATGAAAGGGTAATGACAAATATATACAAATCAATTTTGTGTGTAAATCACTTGTAAATATTTGGGAGAAATGACTGCATATCTCCATAAGCCATCAATTTATTAAAATGGAATTTAAACCAATTCTCACCGCTTAAAATCATTTATATTAGTTGTAGTAAGTTTTATAATTTGTTTGAAACTCTGACAGACTATTAAAACTTGAAAGCTATGATCAACACTGATCCACACTGTTGAGAATTGTTTGGAAAATAAAGCAATAAGAAACCTGCTGTATGTTTCCTCAGTGTGAGATAAGGTGATTCTGTTACTGGTCAATATATACTCATAAAATACCTCTTATATAACCAACCCCTACCTGGAATTGGATGGCGCTAACCTGCCTGCAAATGTAATCATTTTTTTTTTCCTATATCCAAATATTTTGCCTGTTATGACTTTAATGTGTTCACTAAAGCAAACAATTTGCTGATTTGTTTGGCTTATGATTTTAATTCAAGAATTGTTTTTTCAAATTTGGGGCTATTGAATTTGCTCATTACACTTGCGCTGATAATTATTAGTCAGTTTAAGACATTTTGAGTGAACCACCTGCTGATTTGAAGCTTTTGTTAAGTGTTAAAATTTACACAAATTGCTACCAATTGATTGGTTTGTAAAAGCTAATTATGTTTGAGATGAAATAGCTGCCACTTTTAAAATGATGCGGCTACATAAATCTGCAAGGTGTTATGTGTGAAAGTATATCTGTGTATGCAACTTTGTTCAGGTCTTGAATGTAACCAAGATACTGTTTTTGTTTGTTTGCCTGTTACTTGTTTTGGTCTTACCTATTGATATATAGAGACGGTTAAATACCATACTTGTACTGTAACTGCTGTATATATTCATTATATGAATTGAATTTTCTCTTAACAGGTAAATTTGTCAGTGTATTGAATCAAGTTTATTGTACTTAAGGCATTAGCCAAAATACACGAACATCCAACCTTTATCATCTGTTATACATACAGAATTTCACATTTTTACACAACTTTGCGAGTCCAGTTTAGTATAAGTAAAATATCTTTTGTGAGATATTTCTTGTACATGGCATAAAAGTTGACTAATCACATATTAGTATACTAATCAAATATCTTCTGAAAGAAATATATCATTTATCTTTTGTACCATCCAAACTTACTTGTTTTATCTTTTTTACTATTCTTTTCCTTCTTCCGCACCTATCAGGAATATTACAGAGATTCACTAGAACTAGAACAGAACCAGGTGACCATGGGCAGCCCCATCCCTTTTACTCCTTTATCCATAACAAACTCCCCCTACCATCGGTCTAATTTTAACTCGACTTGATGGACAACGTTTAACTAAAAATAATCCAAAAGCATGCATGCATTTCAATGGCCTAACTAACATGATTAATTGCTACCGACAACGATTACCCTTTTCTCTCAAATCCATTAGATGTAATGTTCCACCAACCCATCTTTAGCCTAACACAACCCCCCTCTTCTTCTACGCTGTCTCTTTTCTCTTTGTCTACACTAACCTTAAACTTGTGCGTGTTACCATTTCATTATTACATATCTTGATTATCATATCTGATTATCATGCAACAGCTAATAAATACATCATCACCATACAGTGGTCCGGTGTATGAAGTGAGTATCATCTTTTTGTATTTTACACACAAAATGTCTGAATTCTGTACTTTAACTTTACATATTTCTTCGATACTATTTGATATATGCTTGCAAGTTCTTGGATTGGAATAAATTATAAAGAATGATGTAGAGTTAAAGTGCTCAGAATTGGCAACCATGCATTCATCCACAACAGTAAAACATATTCATCAAGGGTAGCCAAAGTACGCAATGTAAATATCACCTCCCGGTAGTGGGCTGGCTGAAATTGTTTGTTTGACAAAATGGCTGTACATTTCAGCTACCTGTCCCAGGCTCTGCTATCATATGCTAGACTTCTTCTCAATTTGAGTTTGAACGTGATGTAACTGCATATTTTTGATGCCTTGCTCTGTAATGCGTTGGCTATCTACATTTATAAGTACAACAAAATAAGTCAGTATTAACAGTGCACCTGGTTCACAGGTGTGTGGGTACAGGTGTTTCATGACGTCACGTTCAAACTCAGACTAAGAAGCACTTTTGTCATACAAGAAACAAACAACTATTATTTTTTATAGTTTTATAATTACAGACATTCATTCTAACAATTTTCCCCAAAAAATTCAAACACTAATGTTGCTCTATTAAAGAGAATGTGCAAGCTTACTGCCAACTTTGATATTTTGTGTACTATAATTCTTAGAATTACTTCTCAAAAATGCACACAAAAAAAGCTAAATGAGGATGACCTTTCTACTTCAGCATTTCTTTTTGAAAGTTCATATTAGTAAACTTATATACACGTTATGCATTTCTTGTACAAGTAAGATGCCCAAATATGTCAGTACTTTTTACTATTTTCAGCCAGTTTTGAAATACCTTGGAATACCAAACACACCTTACTGTAACCCTAACCCAACCCCAAATTCAATCATATTATATCCAACCCTTTATCCGAAGTTACATTTCAAACTCCACCTTCCCTTCTCCCACAGTAAGGTTAAACTGGTATTCCAAAGTTATACTAAAACGGTAGACTATAAACTTGATATTTGTCGCTGTTTTCTCAACTCTGGCATTATTTTCTCACAATACTTGATAGTATGTATTCTGCTGCACATATTTTCAATCATTATTTTGAAGATGTCATATGCTTGGCTATGTGACTTCATCTTAGCTAATTGGGTTTGGGTTTATACTCATCTTTTGGGTACTAAGAAGATTATTAATTTGTTTTTGGAAAATATCTTAGCACACTAAATTGTTTTTTCATTATTATATTCTTAATAATCATGCAATATAATTTCAATATGAATATAACTTACAGTACTTACTTTATTCTTTTGGGATTATTGCCCATTTTAAAGTTTAACTCAAAGCATGGTCAAAAAGCCTAATTTGAAAGCAAGATGTGAATTTCAAAGGAGATGTATTACATTTGCTGAAATAGTCTTGTTTGTAAACCAAACTGCCAAAAACAAATCAAATGCTTCATTTCTTAAGCTTTAAAATCTAAAAAGATTTTGGTAATAGTAGATGTACCACATGTAGCCCACAGTTTCACCACCAATCTTAGCTTTAAATATAGATATATTTTGGAATAGCGTACACCATTACAACAATCTTTAAAACACAAATTGCACAATATTAGTAAAACCAATATACAGGATAAAGATAACAAAATAATACAACCACTGAAATGTGTTGCATACCTTTTCCTCTGATCACATCTAGCTAAAGACAATTGAAACTGGTAACAACACTATTTGACTTGCTTGCATCCTAACACCAGAGGGCAGCATGATCACAAAATCATTATTGCCAAAGAGGGCCTGAATTAACATCTGCTTTGCTTAATTTAACAGGCGATTAATTGTTAAATCACAATTGTCCCTACTTAAGAATGTATTTGGCAGATTCCGTCCGCAACTTGTGTTCCAGGACCACATTAGGGTTAGGTTTAGGGTTAGGGTTAGGGCTAAGTCATTGTGGTCCTGGAACACAAGTTGCGGACAACATCTGATTTTTGCCTTATAGAATAGATCATTGCAATTGTTCATTTAAAGTTCCTAGTAGATTTGGTTTTTTATGAGGATGGAAGTAAAACTAAACTTAAAAAGAAACCCTATCTTGGAAAAAAAAGTATGATCATTGGGTATTTTTTTCTTCTTCATTGTTTAGCAGTTAATGGAATTAATGGTAGTTTCTGTAGTTGCTCTTCAAACAATTTTGAGCATAAAAAAGATTTCAGATTTCTTTTAGCTATATCCCACTTTGGTTCCACAAACAATGTTGAGGTCACCAATGTTAATGACAGCAGGATGACCCCCATCAACATTGTATTGTGGGTCCTAAAAAACCAATGTTCCAACATTTGATTCCAAAACTGTTTACTAACACATCCAAATACTCAAAGCAGAACATCAAGCATATATATTTTTTTTAAATAGACAAACATCCACTACATACATATAAACTATAATATATAATACATTCAAATTGCAAATATCAATTCTCATGAGTTGATTTTATCATCAGCTGAATCAACTAACCCTACTATGGAATGCTCTACAATCAGTCTCTCTTCCCATCCACACTCTAGAAACACTTATTACCCTGCATGCATTGTTATGCCATACTATCACCATCTCCCTGCCCTTGTCATACTATCCATGATTAATTTTTGTAATTAACAAAAACTAACATCAAAAGACTGTCCCACAAAATTGGTTAAGACTCTGTATGGGACATACCTCCCTCCCCCTTGCCAATAAAGTGCTGCTCCTGTTCACCACTAACATTTGTATTGTACTCTAACACTCATACTGCAGCCAAATACTCATCATGATGTAATAACAGCTGAATTTGTGATGTTCTTCACTACTAACAACATGTTCATTGGTCTTATATAGATGTTCAAAAGCTGTATTTGGTGCTGTGTGCGACAAACCCATTTAGTTATCTTCATCTTGTTATGATATATATCAAACTTTTACTACTTTTGTTTTGAATTGAATTCATTTTTTTATTTCATTCATGATATTATAGCACGTTTTAGATATGCTCTCTAAAGCTTGAAAATTGATTTTAATTCTAAAATCTTCTTTAATAGTAAAGAAGTTGGGCAGTTTTCATAAGATCGTACCCAATTAAGCATCATCTATACGGTAGAATATCATGTACCTTGATGGTGACCTCGATTTTATCATATAATTGATGAATATGTGAGCCTTTCGCACAAATTGATATTTTTGGGGTTCTATATTTAATCCTTACATAAATAAAGAGCCGTTTCATTAATAAATCTAAAATAATTTTTGCAATTTTGTCCTTAGAGCAAATATTGATATACTTTCTCTAGTAGTATTGTTATATCTTTAATTAAGAAATCTGCTCGTGGAATTAATAAAAATACATCTAAGAGTATATTATTTGTATGATTCATATTGGATGCCGGATATTTCATTTTTAGAGTGTGTGTTTAACTCTACTGAGGACATTTCTATTTGGTCAGATGGAAGCTATATATTTAGAATACATTTTTGGTTACTTTACTTTAAGTCACTTTCAATTCATAAATGTGAATACTTCCAGGCATTTTGTGATTAAGTAGATTCATACAAGCTGAAGTTTTTTCAAGGGTTCATAATGTCATATTGCATTTATTTTTTTGCTTGCTGATATAAAATAGTTTTATTTCTATAAGTTACCATTCTAAATTGTTAGAAGCGTAGATGCTAAAATAACACTTGCTTATGCACTATAGAATACTGCTTTAAATAAAACAATTTTGTTGACATTTCTGTCAATATAGCGGCTTGGTTGTGACAATTTTTAGAACAAACGTTTTCTTTGAAAGAATAGTGACTGACTTTTTTAAGCAGGGATGCTTAAATGTTGTTGCTCTGATAGCCATTTAAAATGTGCAAGTTTAGTTTTTGGATGCATTGGCTGATTAGATATTTTTATGTTCTGTTTATTTAGGTTTTGTGTATGGTTCTGCCCTTTTGCTGCAAAAACAACTTTGAATATTTTCTTTTTAAACATGATTTTTGAGATGATATTTGATATTGATTTGAAATGGCCATTCTAATATAGAAAATTGGGTTTGGTTTTGGCCTCAAATCAGTTACATAATTTCTTTTTCAAAAAGTTTGATTCCATGAGTTTTGAACTTATAAATTGTAGCTCTATGAGTATTACTCATGTCATTGAGTTAATGTGATTAATCATGTTTTGCGTTCACAACCTAATAAAACAAAGTTAAAGGGTGTTTAAATGATTGCCACAGCCTCTGTGATGTTGTTCTCTTAGTCACTGCCTACATGATTTACTAACACCAATTATATGCTTTCTTTGTTATTTGGATATTGCCATGTTATGTTCTGCTATGCCTTACTAACCCCACGATACATGTTCTCCACACTTTTATGTTGTTTAAATGAAATTTCTTAGTATTTTGAGGAAAGATGCAAAACAGTTTTTGAAGAAATATCAATAAAACTAGCAGATCTAACATCATTTCAATAGAGAAACTAAGGCATTTCATTTATTTTGTCCGTATCTAAGTTCAATGTCAATAAATTAAAAGGTTTGTTTCTCTGTTTGTTTTTATGTTGTCTTCTACTTAAAAACCTTTAAAGGTCTTTAAGTCATGAATCAGTTTAGGGCTGCAATAAATTATTTGTAATTTTTTTGTTTAGAGAAATGTTTACTATTCAACATAAAATTACGAATATTATGATTGCATTTAAAACAAATGTATTTAATTATAAATATGATAATCACAAATCTGACATATTTAAACTATCAAAATACATTCAGGTAAAATACCAAGAAGTTGAGAAATTTACTAGTGGAAGATCATTTATTTTTACTTTGAGACTTAGAGTTGGTGCATGACTGGTTATTTTGATCTTGATTGCATATCTTTCTGTTTGATTATAACAGTTTAAAGCCTCCCATACCTAAAACCTTTACGGTTCAATTAACACAACTAACAATGTCACTAAATTCCTGTATGCCCTGGTTAATTATACCAAATTATAAACCCCAAAATTAACGAGGTATAGTTTGTAAAAATCACTATTCAGTCAAATCACTATTCAGTCATATTTTAATTCAGAAAGTCAATTTGATTTTAAACTATCTTTTCATCAAGATTAAAATTAACACTGATTCAGTGTATTTGTTCAGTTGGGTTGTTTCTATTTAAATAGATCATTATCATATATCATAATTGCAACACCACTAATACATAGATCACATAAATGGTATATTATCTTGTAATAATAAATTTATATCACATTAATTGGTGTATTATTTGTTACGTTAAGGTAAGTCATGTTGGTCATGGTTAATACGCTTCAATCATATTTTGTTTTTCTTTTTGTTTACTATAATAGTGTAAACTCACAACAATATAGTGAATGAGATTTGGGCCATTGATGTAACTAACTCATTCTAAAAGTGTTAACCCTTCCTCCGCCAAGCTGTAAGCAGCTATCTTAATTACTGCAAATTCATCAATAGCTGCCTTGTGCAAATTTATTGTACCATGTTTCAAAATCATAAAACTTATTGCTATTTGAATGCACAATATGAACTTGAAACAACCAAGAAGCTTTGTAACATTTTCAATTTATATAGCAATTGACAAAAATGCAGTTATTAATGTATATAATCATAATTTTTGAAAATAACTCAAATGGCAGCACAAATTGTTGATGAGGTCAACAAACTTGTGCTGGTCACATTTGGCCGGTTGGCGGAGTAGGTGTTTTAAGTAGTATACAAATTCAGTAGTCTAATCTGTAGTAAATGTGTATTACGGAAGCAATGCAGTGAAGATCCATCAAGTATATTATATGTGTCATATTTTTACTTACAATTGTAATAATCATTATGCTTTAGTCGTCTTTTTCATTTGGGATTCAGAATTGAGGTAACCTTAAGCTTCTTCCACTTCAACTTCACAATGGAATATGTGATTTAACTAGTCTGAATTTGATGTACTTTGTAATAAATGGGCTATTCCAGAAATAATTGGTATAAGCTAGCAGACATACCGGTATGTTATTTCCGATCATTTAATCACACTATTTATCAGGAATTTTAAGCATTAAAAAAAAGGGCTTCAAAAAGAAAGTTATGTGAATTTTAAATGATCACAACCAATTTGTAGGTAAACTTCAGCCTTGGAATTGCCATTTTAATCAGATATATGCTTGTCTTCTTCTTAAAAAGGAGCCACTAGTTTCTGGGAGTGTTCAATTAACTACTTACAAATGGTATCAAATAAGGACTGTCACCCAAATTTGATAACAGTTGCCCAATACTTGATCAAGTATGTGTACCATTCTTTTGCTGGTAAAATTCATATTGATAACCCAGACTCAACAATGTTAATGTGAAATGTTTGAAAACCAATCTATAAGAAATCAAGAGTAAATGGGTCTCAGCTGTTCATGTGAATATTGAGTGGAAGAAGGCAAGGCAATAGAAATGAATACACTGAAAGTTGCAAGCGAAAAACAATTGAAAAATGAACATTTTAAACTATCAGAAATAAATCAGCTTGAACAAATGAAGCTGAAGCTGATGTCCATCTTTAAACAATGGGTTTTAACCAATGGTATCATGTTTTATGTTTCACCTTGTTAGTTACGAAAGGAAATGGTAGACAGAGCAACTGACATGAGGAAAATGGAAGTCTGGAAGTACATTTCTAGCATGGTAAACAACACAATTTTGCTTTAATTCTTTTACTGATTTTGAGATAATGTACTAATAAATGATAAAGTGTATTTTTTGATTCTTTACTAACATGAAACCTCTTTAAATAGTATGAATAGTATTATCCAAGGTTTGTCTCTGTAGTTTAAAACTAACTGTCAACAATTTGCTGTTGTGTGACTTCAATATGAATTAGCCCTGCATGAGTTTGGATTTTGTAAGTATAAAGGCTTTACAAAATTTCTTATTTGCAAAATTTACTCTGCAAAATAGCTCATTGGGAGCGCTTTTTAACAATTGTATGTTGCTGAGTCGAGTACAGTCAGTGACATCATAATATAAGGCACATTTATGAAATTCTACAGATAGCTTCATTTGTATAACCTAGAAGATATGCATACAAAATGTCGGCCATCATGTTATGGTGTCATTAACTACAGTTGATAAAACAAGCACTGGATTACTTTATAATATCTAAACATCATTGGTTAGTTGATGAATCAATATGCTACACAAACCTTGACTTCAAATATGTATTTTCATGATAGTTTCTCATGCACTGATATGAAATCTATAGTTTCTCTATGAAGGAGCAGTAGGAAATAGCCATGATTACGTAACAGTGCCTAAGAAACTATTATGAAACTATGTATTTGAAGTCACAGTTTCTTAACAATTCCAGGGTTCAAATTATCTAGACACCTAAATGATGCAGTGGTCACAAACCTAGAGGGGGAGATACCAGACTTCTATACATCCCTTGCAATGGCCACGACAGGTGTATACCTCTAATTGGAGGTATTCAGGTCCTTGGCATCGGCGACCACACATGTGGAAATAAAAGCAAACATAGGGTGCTGTGATTGCTGTGAAAAATTGCGTGCCTTGCAAGATTATCAAGCGTGTCAAAATTCATGCTATTCTCACAATGAATACAGTGATCAAACACCCTTTATGAAATATTGGTTATTTTTATCACGGCAAAAACCTGAGTATCCCCAATCAGAGCTCCATATCTGGCCCATATATCTGGTATCTTTGGCTTGTGGGTATGGAAGGTTAAACTTTGCAGTGATTGTTTTAACCTTACTAACAAATGCGTGCCTTGGTATTTCAAATTTTCTGCAGCATTCCTTTGTACTTGATGATGCTCCAAAGGTAAGGTGTATTCATTGGATCATAGAGATAGATGAAGGAGAGTTCAGACTGTCAGCCGTCTTTATTCAAGCATGTGGGTGATATTAAGAAATTTCCTATTCAGGTTTTAAATGTTACACCTGAATCCCACAAAGACCTGCGAGCAGTTCAGTTGCATGATCAGAGTTGGTTGTAGGTGGCCGCATATGATTTCCTAAGCTAGCAGTCGCATATAAGATCAGTTGCACGACTATCAAGCTGTGTAGATATGACTGAAGGACCATCCCTAGTTGTTTGTAGTCAAAGATTAATTATTTTTCCATTTATTTTGTAATGAAAGCAGGGGCGTAGCCAGTTACAAAGGGGGCTTAGGGGGGGGGG
>JAUMTS010268853.1:0-14571 GCA_032273385.1 Ophiopholis aculeata | reverse complement strand
CATGGACTCAACATCCCAGAGAGCAAAGCTCGCGAGTTTGAGGTGGAAATGGAAAGACTCAATAGCAAAATCGAACATCTGAAATCACAAAATGATCTCTTGCAGCTGTCGCTGGAAGAGAGCAAATCCAATGCCGATAGATTAACAATGCTCGTTGGCAAATACGAGTCAAATAATACGGCATTACAGTTAGCTGTGAACTATAGTGATCAGACGATTGAGGCTTATGAAGTGTTGTATGCGTTAACGGATAGCGAGCAGCAGTTGATATTGGCGAATTGCAAGGCGGCAGGTGTTGGTGGGCTAGGTAGGAAATTTAGAAAAGGTATACTTTGAGTCCCAGATACTAGAATGTTCCCTTATTGGACAGTACTAGAACAAACATATTTAAGTACCAGTATGGCCAGATTGTGGGATATTTACATTCTTTAGAACGTGCTAGTGTTGTGCATTAGCTCACAATACCGCAACACAGAAATGTACCAGAATTGTTCGATATTTGCGTTCCAGTATCTGGGCTTGAAGTATACTTTTTTCTGGAAATTCAAAGATTATCTTTGGCACAGACTTTCGAGGATTTATTTAAAACCTCTCTTCAAAAATTCCAAATCAAATGTGCAGTTTGCAGAGCAGCATGTGTAGCAGCATTGAACATCAATATGTATTTGATAACGGGAATATTGATCTTCTCAGGGAGAGGTCATTATTTATGCCAGGGGGAATGGATGAATTAGGGGGAACGCTAAAAAAAATCTATACAGACAGGGGGGAACGCAAATTTTTAAAAATCAACTGAGGGGGGAACGCGAATTTTTGTGTTACACGTATGGGGAAAAAATAATAAAAAATCTATACAGACAGGGGGGAACGCGAAAAAATATAGGGAAAAAATATGGAAATCCTCCATTCCCCCCCTGGCGTAAATAATGAACGCTCCCTAAGGTACATGACAGACCAAGATAAGGTATCTCCCCTCAAAGTTTGTAGTTGAAAGTAAGCCTTTTTGTGCTTGGTGAATATGGCCACAGGAAAATAAAGGGTTGAATTTTCTACTACTAGGCCAAACACTACAATGAATATACATCGCACTTCTATGTCAAATAATGTCTGAAAATGTGCAAAAATGTGTTCCTATATCTATTGCTTGTACAATCACATGTATTATAACAGGCTTGAATGACATGCATTACTCAAAACTGAGCACAAATTTACCAATTTTTATAGTACATTTTATCAAAAACTTGGACAGTGTTTGAAAAGTGAGAAATTTTATTTATGAACAGTTTAAAGCATGTAAAAATTGAATTATTTTATTGTATGGCTTGTGTTCAATTCAGATAAAACATCTGCATCCTGTATCACGAGAATGGAATCTCCCAAGATATTATAATAGCATCCCTATTAAATAATGGATTGTCCCTACGACCCCAGCTCATGTCCCTCTTAACCTGCTACTCTTTGTTTAGGTGTTTTTTGTTGGAAATCTTAAACTTAGGGGTATTTTTTTACACTGTTTGTTCATACATGTGTACAGTACACTAACATACCTAAAATGACCCTACCACCTAGAGGTCGGTGTTTGTCATCAATAATTGTTTTAAGAAAATAAAAATTGCTAGTTAGTGCACCAATAAAGTAGTCAACTATAATTAATTTCCCTCTACTTTTATACTGATGGACCATATAATGAGTGCTGTACTTGAGTCAGAAAAATACATCTACATTCAACAATTATTCAACTGTAACAGATTTCCCCTACTTTTATACAGTTGGCCCTTCAAGTTAGTACTGTACTCCAGTCATTTAATGTACACAAATGATCTAAATTTGTGAAAAAAGACAATGATATGTGTGCCTACCAGATGTCCAAAAATGTATACAGAATTGTCAATAGACAATTATTACCCTTGTAAATTTTGAGCGTACAGAATTTGAAGAAAAATAAATAAATTTATAGAGTCTGTTCGATGTGACCTAGAACTTGATATTCATGTGGTACTAGCCAAAGTAAAAGGAAAAAAATGACCCTATGGAAATGTTAAGATTTATTTACTATTAATTATGATGATAAAAATATGTGAAGGGGTGTTTAATTTTGGTCCTCACACTTTTTGTGCAGCTGTATCTTTTGAATATAGGGTATCCTACCTCATGGATAAAAAAAAATGGTATAAGCCAGGATGAAGAGTTTGAGGGCATTTTTTTTAAAAGTTTTATGTTTTTCATTGTGTCATAAATAAAAAGTAACTGAAAACAGCGGCGATATAGTACAAAGTGTTGCAAATTTTTAGTACATTACATGTACCTTCTTCAGGCAAAGAGATAGCAAGATATAGGTGCTGAAAATTGTCAACACTTTATCTTATATAGAAATGAACATGATTACCTGTAGTCAGTTGTAACTTTGGATTCTATACCAATAGGACTGCATCAGTTTTTATACAATTTAAAAGTATGCACCGATTCTGGGTGCTTGGAAAGAGCGTTTGGCATCGGGTATAAAGCCAATTTTGGCTTGAAGTACATTTTATAGCCCCCATGGCTGTAAATTACAAGTTGGTGTCATGCCATAGCGTTACACCCGCCAGCATTTTAGTTATGCATTTGTTTATTATAAATTTCTTTGTGTCTGTGTCACATATTTACAATGACACATACTGTGCAGTCCCTCAGATTTAGTCAAATGAATAAGTGACTCCATAAATGTGCAGTTAAAACAAATCTGAGAAAATCTATTTGTTTCCTACTGCTGTTAAATGTATCGAGCTTTCATGAAAGGTGGAAAATTGTAATAATCTTAACCCGATGAATTTTACAATATGATTGTTACAAAAAGTGTTACCAAACCAGTGAATCGTAATGCTTGGTCGACTTTTAAACACTTAAAATCTTTTGTATTCTGTGCCATTCAAAAACAGTGACAACTCATTAACACAAACTCTGTCAGCACGAAATTCCTGATAACGAGAAGTGTTTTTTTTTCTTCAATTTCCAAGCTTATGTTTTACATTATACTATAGCCTGAATTCCTTAAAACGCTGACATTTTCATGTTAACGAGTTGCCACTGTATGCATTTTGTACAACTAACCAATCCGAGTTATTTATTTGATTCTGAAATGATGACAATATATTGTGTATGTATTAAACATTAGAGTCTTATAAGTTATATAGGACTTTACAACAATGTTTGACGGTTGTTATTAAACCGATCCATGCGCTGTAATTTCACTGTTAGTAGTTTTGCAGAGTGCTAAATGTAGTGAACATCCATCAGCACTTAAGGTTGTGATATTTACCATTACAATTACTGTAGCAGCTTCCCATTACCCTGGGTGGGGAAAGTTTTTGATGACCAAACCCAGTTTTAGATACAGTAGGAAAAACGTAGTACTTGATACGCGGTAAAAAAAAAAAATGTGCAAAGGAAGCTAATCCCTGCTACAGTCATGCAGTATCGGTTAAGAACAGGAATATTTATAGAAGAAAAAAAAGAATAGAGATATTTACGTTTTTCAAGTAAAAACCATGCCCAAAAACATTGTGGAAAAAATAGATAACCAGAGACAACTTAGAGACTAACCACGCGCAACCCTTATACACAGAGATCACTGAAGTATCGTATCCACAAGAAGATGTGGGGGTTTGACGCAACCGTTGTTGTGCAAACTAAAAGTAGACGCTACGCAGCGATGTAAACAAGTGAAGCCCAGCAAGCTTCATGTTTGCGTGTTGACACATTCACTCACTGTTTGCACCATGATGCATAGATACTGTAAAAGCTGAAATATTCGCGGTGGTTATATTTTCGCGCATTAAAAAATACCAAAAATAACAACCCGCGGAAATTTTGTTTGCAACATGAATGTTAAGGTGACATAATTTTGATCCGCGAAAATAAAACTCGCGAAAATGTCAATGATGTTAAAATGCGCGAAAATATATGTACGCGAAAATATTAGCTTTTACAGTAGACACTGGAGGTCACTTGCTTACAAGTAAAATATGAACTTAGCTTACTGGTAAATCTTGCTGGTTAAGAGTTGTATTGAGACACTAGCAAAATAATGAAGTATAATAGCAAGTGTGTTTCCCTTCATTGCAATGGTGTAGTATGCATTGGTTAATGTGTATGTCCTTTAATCAAGTATAAATAAGAGCATGTACATGCTTACAAAACTATCAAAGAACCTGAAAAACCTTTTGTCCCCTTTTAAGTTTTCCTGGAGAAAAACTTCAGAAAAATGTGTCCGATCGGTTGAAATGTATTATAAACAAATTAACAGAAAATAATGTTTTCAAGTTCTGTACATCAGAAAAGGGTGTCAGATCTAAATGATGTAAAATGTTGGAAATTAAAATGACAGGCAATGAGGCACAAAAAAGGTTGCCTTGTTGCACTAGTCTTTGGTGAAGTGTTGCATCTTAATCTGCCGTCACCAGTTTTACAGAATCATGCTTTACTATCCTGAACCTCAATTGAAAACCAATTAAACAAGTGCATGCCCACAACAAGAGCATAATTCATTTCTACAGAATAACTAATTTTGCAGGTAAATTGCTTGCATTCTAGTTTACCTTTTATGGACTTGCTCATTCTAAGCAATTATTTCTTCAGAAAAAAAAACATCTTTATAATGTGATGACATACTTTTAGATCATTATTACTACAGAAATGAGATTGTTTTCCTACATGAGGAATTTATCCTTTTTTGTTCCCTAAATTGTAGGACATGGATCAGGTCTGCAGATTTTAAAACAGAATTATTATCAAGTAAGATGAAGTTTCAAAATTAAAGGCCTGATAACTATTTTTTCATTTATTCTTTAAGAAGCATTTTGTTGCATAATTGAATCATGTTCTTAAAATTTACTTCATCTAAAATGTGACTAGTCACATCAAAAGCATGCACTTGTTGGAACTAAGAAGTGAGCCATTTTAATGGAATATATTTACACTTTTGACCTTGAGAGCCCAGGTGCAACCCAGGGACCCATGGTTGGGTTAAGCCTAAGGTGTATATAATCCATTGAAATGGCTTACTTCTCTGTCTGGACAAGTTTGGATGTGACTCTCCACTAATGTATTTTTCTTGAAAAGCAGTGCTTATGGTTTTGTAGATTTTGTTGTATTATCTTGTACTGTTAGTTTTCCACAAATGTTTTGGCCCCCAAAGTTGTGTATTTACACCATTAGTGTTCATGATTTTGTATAAGAATTTCAAAGCTAGGACATTCTGTTGTATGGCACATCACGGAATTCATGTGTAAGACCTAAATGTGTTATTTTTCCAACAAATCTTGAGTCCTACCCAAGCAAGCTTGTACTATTATCATAGCGTGTATGGTACACATGTCAAAATTCCAACAGCCATGGGTCGAGACCTCCTTGATTGGGTCAATAAATATCTTTTGTACTGTGCAATTTTCAGCCATGGCATCTCAAGATCGTAACATTGGTAATATTGTCTATCAGTCAATACCTCAATAATAAAAAAACAATTTTTGAAGGGACCACTTGCTGATCGTGACAGGGAATCCCAAATTTCAAGTACCTTGCACTTGAGGTATTATAATCTGCAATTGTCCGCTGACGTTCAGGCCATGGTACTCTACCTTGGGTACACGCTTGTCGGAGGACTCAAGATCTGTTGGAAAAATAATTCAGTAACGCCTAACGGGAATGATATGAAGATAAGCCAAGACCTGACATCCTGAGAAAATGTGGTTGTATCACACAAGAAGATGTTGATTTTTATTTCAGACTTCAGATTAACAAAAGATTAAGTAATCATTGACATTTGGGCCAGAATATAGATGTCTGCAAAAACACTACTTAACACATCCGATGCATCATATCAGAGATCATGTGTAGAACACAATGGCATTTGTTGAAAATGAAACAAATTTAGAACACTAAGTCTTATTGGTGTGTTCAAATTGTGTTGGACAGATTTGGGACACTGTCCAAGGACATGTCCTCAATCTGTTACATATTGGGCACCTGTTTAGACATATGTATTCTGAGCATGACACATCATGTGTTCAGCTGTTTTTGCGTTGAGGGTAGGAGCATGAAAATTGTCCTTGCATCTTCAATTCCTTTACAGAAAAATGGACAGAGATGATGCCATTAATATTGGGTTTGTGTTGATGAGTTTGGCCATCCTGCTCCTGATGTATCTTATACTGACCCTTCATAACGTTATTCCAGTTTCTGTTTAGGAGCATGAAAGTGTCCCTTTCACAATTCCAAATTTAATATGAAATTTAGCTTTACTTCTACAGCTACATCTACATCTTCAACAGGATAACTTTTGGGTTGTGTAATGTGGATGGGAATTTTCTGGATGTCTTCCCAAAAGTAGTAGTGCAATTACCTCGGCATGCCAAGAAATGATTGGTTTTCCACTTTGGACATGTGCATGTGAGATTGTGTATAAAGGTTATTATACTGTGAGCATTGATTTAGCAAGCATTTCATATTTTGATGGAAATGTATTTCTATACTTTCTGACCTGCCAAAAGCATCTTGTCACTTGAACTTGGCAAAACTTCCACCCTCCCCATGAGGGTCCATGAAATAGAAAATTTGAACACCCTCAATGTACATGCTAAAGCTATGTACAACATCAGTTTGTTAATTGTTTTACCAGGAAATTAGCATTTGCACAATTTACACATGTATCAGTCTTAAGTGTTACAGCCAGTAAAGAAACCAGTGTACAAATAAATGAAAGTTTTGTGTCATCCAGTTGCTGAAATCAGGAAATAATTGTAAACAAATCTAATTCCGCTGGGACACCCGCAAGAAATTGTCAATTGCAAGATTGGACTATGTACAAGTCTGCGGACTGTCACTGAATTTCTGTAACAATACTCTACTACTTAAGTTTTAGAAATTAAGCAACAGTTGGCAGACTTGTACCAGTCCAATCTTGCAAGCGGCGGGTTGACCAATCAGCAGACGATATCAATGGTCTCAAATGCGCAAAAGAAAGTCCCATCCTATAAGTTAATCCAAAATCCTTGCTAATACGGAACCTACTGTTGCTACATTGCGTGTGGAACCTCAATACCTCATTAGGCAACTGACCCACTGGACTGGTCAGACAGACTTAACTTTCTATACTTTTCATAGGAAGTGTTGAAAAAAACCCAAGAGATGTGTACAGCTCACTTCCTCTCCCAATCACTAGAAAGAATAAGGGCTGCGCTTCAATTGATCTCATGCATGAGACAGGGCGATCAAGCTGATTGATCCCTAGCCGTCTGTTACATGACTAGTCCAGCGGGTCAGTTGCATGATGTAATGTAGAGAGCAAATGTAGCAAAAGTAAGTTCCAGTATTAGATATATTTCTTTAAACCAGTGTACAACTTTGTTTTTCCCATTCATTGTTTGATGAAGGTGTTTTGATTACAAACAGCATAGGCCCCATGTACCCAATTTGTGGCATACCTGGGACATCAAGCAAACCAGTGTTTTCCATGTTAGTCCAATTTTAACTTGTTATATTGAGCATTGCACAACCATATACAACCACAACCATATGTGACACGTCATATCAAAAGGTACTTTAAGGGTGTGTCTGGCAAAATTGAGATTTTAACTTGCCTTTTAAGTTGAATTTCTAAGCTTTAAAATGATGCCCTGTTTGTGATAATTGAACAAATATTCTGGCAGATATTTTAGAAAAATATAACTTTTACTCTTATTAATTTCATTATATTTTACCACCTTGTTTTGCCTATATTTCAATATAGGCCTTGCCTACCTTAAGGTACCTTTTGATATGATGGGTCACATATACTCTTGAGAAGGTACTGAGGGCAGAGTTTAAAACTAAACAAATATAAAAAGAGAACACATGTTACGATGTTGTTGTGTTGCCATATATGCTCTGCTCTTTTAAATGTGCCGGGTACGTGTTTCTAGAAATACAAAGTGTTTTCTGGGGATTTAGAAGAAAGAATTTTGCGTTTATTTTCTCTTCTTGCTGCAGAGATAGTAGTACTAACAAGTTCAATAGTAGATGTGGTCTATTATAGTGGTAAACGTTGCAACACCTTAAAGTCAGTGGTTTATCAAATTGCAGCATAATTTTGGTGGATCCTGTACATTATGCATTTTAGTATGCCACTGCAAATTGTTTAAATTCTCCAGTATGGCATAATGCAGCATACTATACAGAAGTACAAAACTGAAGAAATTATCTTTCTTTTTTAGTACCTGTGTTGAAATAGATATTGGCAGTTACATGTGTTTGGTTTGCATTTGTATTAAGTTCTATGAAATGCTCATTTTTTTAAAAGAATTTGTTATGCCCATTTAACATAATTAAAGGTTCTCTAGTGATTTCAATGATGGGAGATGCACCAACAATTAACTCCTTGTTAGTGGAGGCTCATGCTATCACACAGAATATAAGTGTGGATGTCCACATGTAATTGAAATCATTAAATCACTGTCACTGCCAAAACACAACTTGTAGGGTGATAGAGTAGGGTGACTGTTCTGGTACTGTATACATGTAGCTGGCCCAGACTATGATTTTAATCTTCTCCACAATGAACAGTCCATGCAAAGCACCAGATCTAATTTAGCACCGGATCTAGATCGTCCGTACCTGATCTGGTACTAGTGAATCCCCTAATGCATTGCAGCAATGCATTTGAATTCAAATTTCAAGCCTGATTTTGACCAAAATGAATTGTAAACATGTATGTTTTTTGACAGAAACTTGTTCCTAGATCAATAACTTCAAATTCTCTCATTTAAAAAAATAAAAATAAAAATTTAAATTCATTGATTACGTAATCTAATTAATCTTATTGTTTTAATTTACATATAAACCTTACGGCAGAATGTGAAAAACTCAAGACGGATTTTTAGCAAATACCATACATTCAGAAAACAAGATAAAAACTTACCCAGACTTCAAATTATTATCCAGAGAGAAAAACTCTAAAATCATTACCAGATCAGGAACAAAAGAACCAGATCAGGTACTGATCCAAGTCTGGTGCTTTGCCCCGACTGATGAAAAGTGTGTAATTTTGGAATTAGATGGGTGATGTTCTGGAGCAGGTTAATTGAAAGAGTCACCTTTTTGAATTAGAGCGTCAGTGTTTTGAGTAGAAAAATTGTGTTTCTGGACACTGAAATCGTCAGTGATGTCACTGCAGCCATCTTGTGGGTACTGAGTGTGTCGTCGCTGAGATTACCGCGTAGACGCATCACTGAAGAGATACATGGCGTACTGCATCTTGAGTGTAATGAGGTGCATAAAATATGTTGTCATAGTGACGCTGGACATGCAAATTAAATACCCTCAAAATGATGGATCCTGTGCAAAAAGGCTGACAGGATCACATTCAGCCGATGTCCCGGTGTGTTCACCAATTTTAAATTTTGGGAATTCCATGTTGAAATCATTAGAGGACTGGATTTTTAGACAGACATTAATTTTTAATGTTTGTTGATTTGGCTACATACTAAGCCCACTTGTTGCTGCATCGGAATTTAAAAACACAATGTTGACAATGTTTGTTCAAGTTTATAAGATGTTCGCTGCTTGCATTTGGCATATTATATAAATCTTTAGCCAGTTTTTAAAGTAGCTAGTAGTTACAGCTTATTCTTCTTCTATTGTTTCATTACACCCATACACTTTATATGTGAATACTCTCCAACTGTGAAAAAGGTGCAAGAAAAGAGGTTGCTGTTACTGTATTCATTTCATTAAGCACCCATGACCATGTGCAAACAAATGTCTACCCATTAATGTTTAACAAGCACAAACTTGAATGTGCAAGTCGGATTCTAAAACCCAAGCGTCCAATGACATTTAGTATCCAGAGTGCTTCTCAGAATGAATACAGTAAGTAACGGTATAGGTAATAGGTACTGAAAGTCACTTACGAAAATAAAACACATTTTCAGGTGTTTGTAATAAGACATGATTTTCATTGCACTCATCTAATGGTACATTTAGATGTGTAAAATGCAGGGCAATGTACTGTGTGACATGTAGAGTGTAGTGTGCTTCAAAATAGCACACATAAGCTATAATAGTCTGTTCATTTTATTGTGTCAGTGAAAAATAGACTATTGGCATATTCGCAGGCATTACTGTCTTTGTGCATGCATACATTTGCACGCATGTTGTGAGGTGACGCCATCACATTTTGGTTGCATTCATAAATTTGTGCATCCACTGTCACAATAAAATGAGCTGGAATAAAGTATGTCTGATACAAGTATCATGCATGATTGAGGGTACAATGGAACGATAATGAAGGGTACATCAGAGCACAGAATTATAAGCACCATGCTTGACACAGGTGGTATAGAAAGTCTGATATCTTGCTTGTATATCTGTGATTCCAATATATTGCCATGTGAAGGTACACTATTGCTTCTGCTTCTTGCTTTTGCTACAATTAGACATTGTGTCCTTTGTACAGAGAGAAATTGTGCCACTCAGGATAGCAGTGGCATGTGCCATTTAATTCCACAGTAGCATCTGACAGAGTGGCGAGAGGAAGAGCAGGCCTTTGTACATAGTTCAGGTCTAAACCATCATTAAATGGAGTGTGCCACACAGCTTGCCAAAGTGTCACTGTGTATAAAGACCTGTTCCTCCTCTGCAGGCCACTAGCTGGCATCAAATGGCACATGCCCTTGCTATCCTGAGAATTATTAATTTTGTCATGATTGTTCAGTTGCAATGGTGTGGGATACAATGTCTCTTAGGTGTCCCAGTTTGCCCTGGGCAATTTTCATGCATCCCAATGTGCATCAAGCTGGGCAATATTTGGGACACTATAGTAGCTACTCTGTTCTAACCAGAATCGTGCAAACCTAACCCAACTCTTGCACTTCTTTAGTTTAGGAGTAGGCTATACAGGGGCAAATTTAGGTCATATTCTTGGAACAGGCTCATCACCCCCTAGATTGATGACATGATGCATATCTACCCTGTTTACTTTACTTGCAGGCCTGATGATGCAAGATCATGGACAAAGTTGATATTGTTGCTATTTTTCTTGGAATATCGTCTTTGGTTGTGCTGTATTTTATAAACCTAGTCTTAAGTCTCCACAATTTCCTACCCTAGATTGATGACATGATCCAAATCGACTCGATTTTGGGGGGGAAAAAAGGAAAAAATACAAAATCCAGGCTGCCCCCCGCCGAAAAAGGGGAGGAATCCAACATGGCCACCGGGAGAAAGACAAATTCAACTTTGTACATTTTGTTACCAACCTTTTGATACTTTTTTGATATGAGGGTGCTACTTTATGTAAATAATTTCCAAACGATGTTCATCACTGAATTGCGATTTTTATCACCGTCTAAATGATTATTTTTGTTATGAATTTCAGTGAGTTTTCCAATTTGAAAGTTATTTATTTACGTTTTTTATTGTTACTTTTGTTTTGTGTTCCAAATAAAACAATTCTTTGTATTGAAGGAAACTTGTATTGTCTAATGATTACAATTCTTTCCAATATTATAAAGAAAGTAATTTTAAAACATTCAAATTATATATGGCAGTTCCAAGATGAAAAGGCCTGGGGGAGGGTAAAGGGTATAACGTTTCAACTGGGCTCTATACATCCTGTCAAAAGTAGTTCATGTGATTTTGGCGGAAGTGATGGGGATCCTCGAACAACAATTTAGAACTTGGGGTCGTGCAATGAGAGGGTTACTCCTAGAGCTGACGGTCATTAAGTTTTTTCAGTTTATTCACCATAGAACATAATTATAATAAACAGACAGTGATACAATGGTGTGTTGACCAAAAAACAACAACTAGTCTCTGTAAACAGATCTGAACACAGATATAAGTCAGAAGTGATGACAGAAGAAAGAAATTGTACAGATGAAAGACACAGTCGCAGACAAGGTTTGGCCACCCTATAAAAGTGAGAAGGCCAGACCAAAAAAAGGGGTCACAACTCGCGAGATATAAAACTCATGCCAGTCAATTTTTCATGCGAAATGCAAATATGGCCCATTTAAGAGACCAATATTAAAGTTGTCTTAAACTGTGGGACATTTTTAAATTTGTGAAAAATGTTTACGAAACATAATTTGTCAAAAAAATTGGGTCATTCAGTGAAAGACTAGAAACTTCACGCAAACGCGGGTCGCCTGTTTTACTATCCAAGCGCGGACGTGCGTGCGTGTATGGAGTAAACGAGGACACACGCATTAGCCCAACCGTTGACGTATCTGCAATGGGGGACGGTCCTCGATCTGTTAATATATGTAATGCAACGAGTTTCAAATAACGTAACAATACATTCGAGAGACGTCCTCTGTTTGAAGACCATTGCCCAGTGATGTGTTACAGCGTGTGGAACGTGTTATGTCCTCGGTTAGCTGAAGGAAACTCGACCGTTCTCGGTTTGATATACAAAACAAGGTGTTTAACACAGGACAAACTATGCGTAGGCCTATGGCCTATTATTGTATAACATAATCCAATCAACCGCAAGCCCTACGGGTGTTTTTAAAATTTTTTCTTCAGTATGACAATAGGAGGCATATCTGTAAATATGGCATGCGCCTGCGGTCTGGCCTGCACCAGTGGGCACCAGTGAAACCGAGGACGGTACTCGCTTGCAGACCTCGCAGTCGGGTCCGCGATATGAATGTGAAAAGTAGGCCCATTATCCTTGTTTAACGGTAACCACTACATGCAAATAATTGTATATTACTCATACATAAATTCCGTAGACAGTTGATTGGTTAATTAAGATTTATCGTATTTACTAGCACCTTCATTCGTTTGATAGTAAAAATTAAATCACTCCTACATAAATTCTAGACAGTTCATTGGTTAATTAGGGTTTATCATATTTACTTTCACTTCATCTGTTTGCCAGCAAAAACTATTGCGCGCATGCGCGGGAGGTTAGGACTCTCGTCATTTTATCCGGGGTAAACACCTTCAAAGCTTGTTCACAAAACTCAGTAGAAATTCTTTAATGGTATGGAATATATGTAGGAGTGGTATAAAACAAATATTAACTGTCTTAAATTCGTGTGAAGGTTGACATAATATTCACTAGGTGAAAGATTTATTGTCCCAATAGAACACTCAATCCAATCTTTCACCTCGTGTATATATTTCAACCACCACACTCATAGACAGTTAATATTTGGTATTGTATAATGACATATGCCGAGATCCAGCCGATATCTTTTAGCACTATTTACTGCAATTATGACATAGGACGCTAAAATATCAATGAAATGTGACCCTTTTCCATCCCTATAGTACTCATCACCGTTTCTCTTCAGGCCGCCGGATGAGTTGGATTTTTAGTGACTATGGAAAGATACATAAGAAAATTACAGTTGATTTTATTTAAAAGTTAACTAATGGTATGACTAAATCTCGGTAGAATACAGGCTAAAGTGAAAGTAAAATTAATTATTCTAAACAGTTAATAAATTGTTTTCCATCTCAAAAGGGCCAAATAAACTATATTCTAAATACGTCCTGTATTGCATGGCACTAAACTTGGTCCACGGTTGACGCCATAAGCATGTAGGTGTGTGTGTGTGTGTGTGTGTGGGTGGGGGTGTTCTTATATTATCATTTGTATGTTGTATGTTTTGCTTATAAATCATATCATATCGTATCAAAACGCAACATATAGACATTCGTTCGGTTTATCATGTTAGAGTAAAGTAGCTAGATGTTTTGAGCAAACAATTAACATATTTTTAACGGATATCTGTAGATAAAAGAATAATCAATCAGCTACCTATAACATATGATCATGATGTGAAGTTATTAATTGCAAGTAATTGTACACATACCAGCAATTTTGAAAAAAAATCACGAAATTGTCAAATTATAGCCAAAAAAGAGATACACTAGTCAATTCGGCCCTATAAATTTCAGGCAGGAACTACACAGTATTTCTTTTTTTAGAAAAGATTCAATTTTTACCAACCATCACCGGTTATAGATGCTTTTGTTTGTATCTATAGCACTGCCTTACTTGTACGAAGGCGGCCAAGTAACTGTGAACGTGACAGGTGTATCGGTAACTATTGTCTGGAATGAGTGGAACAAGAACATTGACTATGGAACAGGGCCTGTTGACCATTACCGAGTTAAATACTGGGCATTAGCTTCAAGGTTTACTTCAGCTCCATTCCAAACTTCAACTGATGCGTTCTTGACGATCACAGATCTGTCACCAGAAACGGCGTACAGTTTTGCTGTTTCCGCTGTTCGAAGTAATGGCTTGAATGTAGGACCATTTGGTTATGAAGCGTTTGCTATAACAGGATGTGGAGGTAAGGAAATCAGTATCAGGAAAGTAAAATATTTTAAAATAAATTGAGCATTAAAGCTCTCGTCCACCAGAAAACCAAGTGAACTGGGATCTATTCAGATCACCAGGCATGGGCGAGACAATCACATTTAAAATATAAACTACAGATAAACACCAAAATATATATAGGCAAAAAGCCAATGAAGGGGAAAACAATATTTAATAACAAAAACAAGCAAACAGTATAATGGTATAACAGAGCTGCC
>JAUMTS010267742.1:0-14580 GCA_032273385.1 Ophiopholis aculeata | reverse complement strand
GTTTAAAACTATACATTTTTATGAAAAGAACAAAAACGATCCGCATTTAGATAATTTTTGTCTTTTAAAAAAAAAATCTGATTTTGCTAGTTCTTTTGTAAATTTTTGAACCAAAAAAGTGTTTTTTTTTGGTCAAAAATCAAAAAATTAGTATTTTTAGTGGAATTTGATCCCAAATATGGATTCTTTGACTAAATTACTTTCCAAAAATGTATACTTTTATATACATCCAACTAATATTTCAAAAGTGACAGCGCATGAATATTTCACCAATTTCAGGGTTGACACTACTCTTAAAACCAGTATATTCCAATAATTATCATTATCAGTTAGAAAGCTAATCATTGTGGATCTTGGAAATTTTCCTATCATCTTGCTACTCCAAATATTGGTAAACCAGAAAAACAAATTTGATCACCAACTTTAAACAGGACCTTATATTTTTTTTTATCTTTTTGTATTTTCAAAAATCTTGAATACTTAAAATCAGTGGTGACTTTAAAATCTGTGTCGTAAATTTGTATGGTAATGCACTTCAAGCCGTAGAGCAATCTTGAAGCTAATTTAGGTGCGCAGTCCTCTTTACTTAAAACAGTTCTGCACAGCAAATTCCATCTTAAATTGACTCTGGGGACATAATGCATTTTCAACTTGATGTAAGCTCAGAAGTTGATAAAAGATGGTATAATGTGGGCCTCATGGAAGAACAGGGGCTTGTTGTATTGTCAATGACTGATGTCCCAGTTAAAGAAGAAATAAACAAACATACAAGTAAATATGCTTATATTATTATATGCAATTTGCAATGTAAAGACTGTAAAACTATAAATATTTGAATTGATGGCTTCCAAACTGCTTTTAAAGCTTTAAGTTTTATGAAATATTTTTTTAACATACATGTGAACAGGCATATTTGTTATGTTCTTATTTTACGTGTCAATTATAAAAACAGTTTGATGATTAATAAATTGACAATAGACATTGACCAAGCTATAGAAGAACTGTGTCAAGATGATAACATGATATTTTCACTCCTTGTTTGCATTCAATATACAAATTATACAAAATCCAAGTTACACACAAATGCAATTTCTATATCAACCTAATTGATCTAAATCAAAATGCATTTTGTTTAACTTACCCTTTTTGAGCAAGATCTGCGCTACCTGTGGGAGAACAGGTAGCACAGCGGTTCTATCCTCGCTTTGCACCACTTAGACCCTGGTTCGATTCCCGAGTCCGGCACCTAATGTGCAATTTGGTTTCCAGTCCAAACTTGTTCTCGCAGGTTTACCTAGTATCGAGTACTGGGGTCTAAAACTGGCCTTCCTAAAAAAATATGTTTCTGGTATACATATTTGGACTAGTACTAGTGCTAATCACAGCTGCTGATATGGACTGCGCCTTGATATCCTTTACATTCCTTGGGATGATATGTCGCGCGTTATAAAACCAACATTTATTTTATTTATTTATTTAAGAATAATATCAAAGCCACAGTAGCTATCTTGAAAATGTGCTTAGTTTTGAGTCTGTTTATTATATTCTTAAGAGTACACCTGCTGTGCAGCAATAAAGATGTACAACCTTAAATATCAAGAAACTACCAAGAGTGGGGTTGCCATCTAACATACATTTACCTACTTGAACTGAAATACGACACCTAAAATATTGAAAAGAAAATCTTTGTTTCCTGTGAGACTGCAGGCGTTGCATGTGAAAAACCGTTAAAAATGTGTAAAACTGAAGTGTGTCAGTGCCCTCTGGTTATCACTTGTAAATGTTAAGAGCAGGCTATTTTTGAGTGTGGTTTTGTATAGCATCTTCATGAATCAAGTTACAATCACAATCATTTTTGAGGATATATATATATTGCTATTTTTTAGTGTCACTGCATTTATGCTGATGAATACCTTTGTTTAGAAAATTGAAAATTTTTATTCTACTACATTTTTAAAATATTAGTTACATATATGACATGCTGTAAACCATGCATTAGATCAACAATTATCCATTACAAATTCATGCCCATTTTGGTCAAATCTAGAATCACAGGAACAAGTCCCAACGGAAAAAAGAAGCACCACTGTTGCATATCACCGACAAAGGAGCTTGACCAGACCTATTGGCATAGCACACTTTATCAATATCAGAGGCTTGAGGTGGAGTAGAGTAATCTTTATTTCATCAATTTGTTTAATAAATACAGAATATCTTAAGTGAATACTACTAGTCCTGCCCTGAGTCCCACTACTTATAAGCCTGACCTTGTTTTACATATACATTTTTTAACACACTGCCAACTATATCAACTTACAATTATATCTTATTTTATTAGAAAGACAGTATCTCACCCAAAGACCCCATATTTTTGCAGTTTTCTCACCAAATGCCAATGGGTATAATAATCGGAGCTTTACACTCATTTTTAAACGGAAGTGACCCCTTCCTCTTCTTATACATTTTGAATGTTGTCAATAATTTTGTTTCCTTCTCATGTTTAGTGGTCAAGTAAAACTTTATAAATTGTCAAGGGAATGTATGACATTTCAAAGAGCGAATCCAATCCCTAATTGTTATCCTTACCTGTCAGTATGTTTCCCTGATTATCAATCTACTGTACAGCCTTCTGCGGCCCAGTGATATTTATCTATGATAATGACAAGTTTCAAGTTGACTGCCTTTCATGCTTACAATCCACCCAATATGTATAACCATCTACTCACCAAAATATGCTCCTTTAAATGACAACTAAGATCGATATCGCTCGTAGAATAGAGGCATGCATGTGCATTTGGTTCAATGATGTGTATCTAAGAAACTGTGTAAAGATAAGTTTCAGTTGCCCATACTCCAGCCTTTTACTGATGATAGTGATCTCCTCTGGGAATGTCAGCAGGCTTTACTACAAATGACAAGGGATGCCGGAAGGCATGTCCAATAAGACATTTGTCCAAACACTTGGACGTATCGTCTTTACTACTTAAGATGTTTTCTCAAGTGGCCAAATGTATAATGAGCTTTAAGTCCGTGCAGACTTACATGTTATGACAGTCCTGTAAATACATAGATATAGATGTAGGACAAGGGTTATTATCTCTTGTAAGATTTCATGTACAGAATTTTGACATTCGCATTAGAGACAACATTAGCCTTGCGGGTGCTTGCACTGAGTCTCAGTGCAGTCTGACTTCATTTCAATATGATAGAAAATTGTTTCAGAAATGAAAAGGGAAAAAATGTTTTTCCTTCAGTCATAAAAAAATACCATGGTAAGATACATATAACATAATATTTTATGAGCTAAGACACTAAATAACAAGCATTTTTCATTAACAATCCAAGGCTACATTGTATAAAATAATAAATAAAGTAAGACAATCAGGTCATTGTAGTATTTCCTTTGTTGGGTTGATGTTAAGTGAGGAGCTTCTACACAAATGCCTTGTGGCTAGAATTAGAATTGAACTTGACTTATTGTGATACAATCCACAATGAGAACAAGGCATGACTTTCTGTATACAAATCAAATTCATACATGACCTTGATGTGATTGTCATGATTGGGTTCATAGACAGCTACTATTTGTAACAATGTGCACAAAGATTCCAATCTAAAGTGGAACCATGATTAGTTTTCTTCAGTTTTATTCCAAATTTGTTTTGTGAATGAAGTCTTTGAAGCACTCATAACGCTCATGTTAGCAATTCAGTAAGCTAGCAAGCTTTTAAGTAATAAAATACGCCAACCACTGTTTCTATTATAAACATCAGGTCTCATATTTTGTGAGGTGATCAGTAAAAATATGCAAATGGTCTAATTTCAATCAAATGTTATTCAAGGTTCAAATTGTCAACCCCGTCCCCTCGGTTCCTCAGATTGCTTTGATTTGCCAAACTGATTCCAATACAGTTGATTTAATTTCCAAAGGTTGCAGTTTGTTAAAATTGAGATTTAGTTGATGACATTTTGGACAAATTACGTTATAGAATAAGACCCTTAACGTCAGTTGGTTTTGGTATCTATGTTTCACAACAGAATACTAAAAAAGGATTATTTTCATGGGGAATCAAATTTCATGAATTTTGCTAGAAATATAAACTCAAAGAATTAAATCCCAGCAAACCTTGTAATTAATTGTGCATTTGAAGTAACAGAAAATGTTCTAATTGATAAGGTTTAAATGAGTTCGCAGTCTGACAAGTTAGAAGCTTTCATCAGGATTAGCTCCGACTTCTTCAGGACAAATAATTAGGTTGTTTGAGACATGTAAGCTGCCCCTTGCCTTTTTTTGGTGGCTATGGGAAGAGCTGTTTACTGCAGACTAAACCAAGTCAGCATAAAACAAGCAGACCTGGTATATCTGCAAATGCTGCCCCTTGCTTTCTTTTTGAAAAATGGTCGCTCAAAAAGAGCCTTTAGTTGGGACTTCAAAGTCAAACGTGACAGTGAAAAGTAGATCTTGCCTATTTACTGTGAGATGGATTGCCCCTTATCCATGTATAATGTCTCTACCAACCTAATTATCTGTTCTGAAGAAGTCAGAGCTACTCCTGACAAAAGTTTGACAGTTTTTAACTTGTCTGACTGCAAACCTGTTTAAACCTTATCAATAATTATGATTACCAGTCGTAAAAGCCTATCTTATAATTTGTTAAATGTTTTGCTTTAAAGAAAATAAGTATTTAAGATAATCCTGGTCATCTGAAATTTATGGAAAAAGGCATTCAAAAAATCTAACCCATTTCAGTATACACAATTCTTCTGATTTTCGTCTGAGATATATTCCAATTCATCAAGATACGTACTGGCATAAAAGGCAGATAACTACTCTATCAATATCATGCAGTAGACAGCTACTTCCTCAATACCAATATCAGCAGTAGATAGCTACTTTATCAATGCCAGTATCATCAGTAGATAGCTACTTCATCAATACCAGTATCAGCAGTAGATAGCTCCTTGATCAAAACCAGAATCAGCAGTAGGAACCAGTTTAGCAGTAGATTACTCTAGACAACTTGCAGAATAATCAACTCATGTACTAACTAAAATGGGGAAAGCTGCACAATTGTTGTCGTCAAAGTCTCACTAAGGTTCACTAGCTATCACTTGTGAAAAGCATCTCTGTGCTTTGAGTGTCACAAACCATAATATCATTCATCGCAATTTAGGTCAATATTTGTCTATGTTTAGTTAACCAATGGACAGCGATGCAGACAAATTCTTCCATCTAGCCCAAGGACTCAATACAAAATCCACAACTGAATGTGTTAATACAACTGCATGCTCATTCCAGATTGTATCTACTAATTATTATATACGAAAAAATTCTGTACTAAAGTGTATTTTCATTTATAAGGTGTGAGAAATACATAGATTTTGTATACACTTACTTCTCTTCTTGAAAAGCTTGAAAGCAAGAAATACATTGTAGTAAAATGAGTCTAAAATCCCATGAAAGATATAAATTAATGATGTAGCATATATAATTGAGATACAGAGATAAACGAAGATAAGAACTGGTGTACAGGATACCTGAAGTACAGATAAGATATCAAAACCAAAGATAAGAGGGAAGAAGAAAATATTTGTTTTAGAGAAAGATGGCTAGGGAAACATCTAGCAAAGAGGGTAAATAGTAACCATACAGAAATTACAGATCAAAACAATGACCAGGTAACATAATTATGAAAACATCAACCACCAATCCCTGTCTTGGGATTTGAGAATTGTATCACTGACCAAAATAGTGACTATAATCAACACACAGCAAAAAGATTAATCCAAAACTCATACTTCCCACAAAACTCACCATGTAAATCTAATTACTATTGATAAAGCCCTTAGTGCACTTGAACACTCTCTCCGTCTTCGTCTAGCACAACTTTACTTAAAGCAATTATATCACACCTGGTTCTTTTCCCCGGTTGTTTTGCCCCCTGACATATCTCTGCATTTTAACTTTGGACAGTTTCTTATGTTACCATTTGATATTCCTACCCAATTTAAGATTCTAGAATTTAACTTCAAAAAGCACCTCATGGGAAGTGATGCGTAATTTGTTTTGAGCATTAATCCCAAAATTGCTCACATTTTATTCATGAATCCATGCATTAACATTCAACCACTAGGAATTCTTTATTGACCACACCTGTATTTTACTTACAAACGGATACAGGATTTCCCAAATTACAATCCCTAAGGACACAGTTCAATATCCTACCCAAGCCTATGAACTTCTAAAATAAACATTTGCACAATTCAGGCTTTAAATTCCACTCCCCAGATTCAATTTACACACATACAGTTATCATAGAGCCAATAACCCTGCTATTAATAGTGAGAATATTTTCACTGAAGCATAGATAGCTTCCATAAATTCACACTAAATCTAAATTATATATTTTCATCTCTTTTAGCATCTTCCCTTGTGAGCCCCTGAGATGAAATATTGAATTTCTCATCCAATTTGTATATTATACTCCTTATGTTCAAATCTCCCACTTGGGAAAATCCCCTTTTTAATTCCATAAAATCTAAATTTCCATATTTCATTTGGTCACTTTGGATGCTATTGATCCCGCCTGACAAGACTTGTTATATTCTATTATTAGCTAAATTAACAATTACAGGTTCTGAAATAACATTTTCAAACAATAGTAAGAACTGAAAAGTAGACTAAGTGTGTCAGCTATATTAAACTCGCAGATTGAAATTGATTGCTTACTGCTGACAGAAATCTTGAAAGATAAATTAGCAATTTTGTATATTTATATTGCGTGTTATATATTGTATTATGTTACAATGGAGATATATATCAGACCCCTTTGCTTGAATTGTTCAGCAGTGGTGTTACTGAAAGAATTTCTTTTAATCCATGTAAGTATGGAATTAGAATAATGTACGCAGTTGCTTCTAGGATATTGGACTATTTTCATTTTCTGATGGTTTAAATTTTCATGAATAATATACAAATATTGACTGCTTTGATGGGTATGATTAAAATAATAGGCCCAAGGTGATCTCAAAACCCTTGCTATGCCCCGAAGTGAGGATCTATAATTTAATGCATGACCTGAATAAAAAGCAGTCAATGTTTGTTTTATACACCTAAATCTAAATGTTTTAAAAATCGGTTTGGTTCCAAATGCGATCGTACAAAATACATTTTTGGAGCAGTAAAATATCTTAACTATGCGATAGAGTATATAGTACTGCATTCGTGTGGTTACCACTTGCTAAGTCCCTAACACGTACGTACGTACATCTACAGTAGAAAACAGTGTTGATAGTTATCTACAGTAGTTAAAACTGTATTGATTTCTACTATCTACAGTAGATAACAGTGTTGATTTCTATCTACAGCAGATAAGTGTTGATTGCTATCTACAGTAGATAAGTGTTGATTGCTATCTACAGTTGATAAGTGTTGATTGCTATCTACAGTTGATAAGTGTCGATTGCTACCTACAATAAATATCACAGCGTTGATTACTATATACAGTAAATAACAGTGTTGATTGCTATCTAAAGTAGATAACAGTGTTGATTGCTATCTACAGTTAATAACACAGTGTTTGTTACTATGTTTAGTTGATAACACAGCCACAGCTCTGATTGCTATCTTTAGAAGACAGCAGTGTTGATTGCTATTTTCAACGGATAACTTCTTATCCCTGCCATTTATGGTCGGTGGACCGGGGGTACGCAATATATTGGCCTATACAGGTATGCTCCAACATTCAACCTCCTCTTTCCAACCATATTCAGACTACAATAAGATCCATGCACTCACTTATTGTTGACAGTTTTGATGAAAATCTAAAATTTTTAGAAGATGTTGTTGCCCTGTTTTGAACTACTTTCGAAGATCTGATCTTCTTTCCGCCATTTCTGCAAATGCAGGCCCAGAGAGGCCAGCAAAACCATAAACAGAGTGCCTCCCAGGGTCATGATCCGCCATGTCCAACTAAACACAGATGCATAACATCCTAACATATCATCCTTTAAAACGTCAAAACCCTTGCTACCCAAGCCCCAATCCCCCGGCCCAATCCCAATTCCCTTAACCAAAGATGTCTAACAATTATATGATTGACACGATTGATAGTTACTTTCCTATCTTAGTTACTTTCCTAAGAAATGTCACTGGATATTCTCCCCATTTCACGGAGGCTAAGGAGTTGGAATTACAATTGCTTGAATCAAATATTTCTCAAGACTTTATAGAGGAGGCTAAGGGGCTGGCATTTCAATTGTTGAATCAAATACTTCTCAAGATATGAATACTGTCTCCCGGCTATAGGCAGCATCTCATGTTTTGTGGAACAGTTTAAATCAACAGGGCCAGAAAGGGGTTGACATGGGCGTCCCAGTTCTTTGTACAAAATAATACTTGATTTTCGATCATTGATCTGTCATTGATAATGTTGCTTAATATGTTATGTATAGATTAGTGTTTCCTACAACTTGAAGCTATCGTATATTGTTGCAACATACCTTACAAGATGAAATCAAATTCAACCAGTACCAGATAACTATCTCCAGTCAAGGCCTTTGAAATACTATTCTCTTCACTCAGTATACAAGGAGGGTATATACATCAGCTTAAGTATTTGGGAAGGAACCTGGATCCAATTCAAAGCACACCCCCTCTTCCAGTCTTGAGTTTATAGAAAAAAGGTGTAATTGCAATGACCTACACCAACACATAGCTTTTTTTAACACTAGAGGCATTTCACATGCAACCTACATCATACATAACTTCAGTTAGCACAATATTAAAACAATTTCAGAAATCTTGAAAAACTCTCATCCCCCATTTCAAGTGCACAGTCCTACCTGTAAGGTTATGTTTGGTACCCCCTGGCTGGATATGAGACAATTTCACAAAATAAAAAATGTGCCGCTCAGGCTGCTTATCTGTAACACACAGCTAGGCGCATTAACACATGCACAGGGATCACCGCCAAGGATAAAAATTGAAATTGAAATTGAAATAATTTACAACCAAAAACCTCCTGAGGAATTATTCTATATTATTTGCCTCTCAATTTCTCATCAAATATGAATTTCCTTTTGCCAAGGAATCAAGTTTCAAGTCTCAAAATGGATTCAGTTCTCATCATCATATTCTAAAGCTATACTCTGTGTTCATGACCATGGGCTTTTTATCCATATATCTTAATTGTGTTTGAATTATAAAACCGTTTGCGATTCTGTTACTATGGTAAGTAAAATTTGCAAAACCATTTTCCTCCTTACACAATTTCTCATGTAGGTATTTTGTTTGTTTTTAATGGTATTTGCACATCAACATCATGCTATTCATGAGTGATTCAAACAATTCAAGAGACAACTAGGACAGTAAGAGAGTGTTCACAAATACTAAGGAGGGCTGGGTAAAACATATTTATGGTGTCTTAACTTTTGTTGACCCCTCTTTACAAATTGAAAACAATTTTGGACCACCCCCTTTAACAAGGTAAAAAAATGTTTGACCCTCACCCTTACTATCAGATGTAGTTAAATACTTTTGACTTCTATGACGCTGGTCCAAACCATGTATAGCTGGCAATTTGCATCAATTAAAATTCACTTGAAACCTTAACATTTGAGTCTCTGAATAGTCGCACAATTTGTTTGCACAAATATATTGGTAAATTTTGTAAACATGCTATACAAAATGTTAAAATTGTATTTAAAAACATGCTAGCCTTTTGTTTATCCTGTTAATGATCACCCTTTTTAACCATTCAAAGGTTCAAAGTTCAAATGTCTGCATTTAACAATTTTTTCAATTCTTGGCATTAGAAGGAGGCCTGGGAGGGGGCACTAGAAAAAAATTGGTAGATATGTGCCGTGCAATTTTTCTAAAGTAGGGTCTTGTGAAAGGATAATTTGTTTTCCCTTCCAAAATTAGGGTCTTATGAACTGATTTCCGGCCAAAAATAAGACTTGGAAACTCAATTTTTTTGTTGAAATCAGCCATATTTTAGTCCAAATCGGGGGTTTAATGAGCGCCCTTTTCCAAATAAGGCTTAAGAACTGGTAAATAAGTGAAAAGTAAAACAAGTGTCATATGAGCGCCGAGGAGGCCTAAAAAAGGAGTCATCACCACGGCACATCGCCTACATAACTCTAACACATCCGGGAGGAGGATATAATAATAGGCAATATCAATAATGATTGGATCCCATTTTAATGGTGGCATCCTGCTATTTTCATTTCTATTAGTATTACTTTAGGGACAACTGAATGAAAAAACAATTAGATGGCATGCAATGTGCCATGAATAAACCAATGATGACTCCATTAATTTGAATTGTATTCTTTTATGGTACTAATTTCAAAACTAAATTATAATCTTAATCTAAATAGTTCTATAGTTCAATTGTGACCAATCCTACAACTGCATGTGCTTCAAACATTAATAATATTTCACATATTATTAAATTGATGAAAGGTCTGCCAGATTTTACAAGACAAAATATGTCAAACATCAAAGCCAAAAACAAATAAATCAAAATCAATCTGCAAATCAAACCTGTTACATGATAATTGATAGCTCTACTACAAGCTGTAAATTGATCTCCCAACCTGCGATATGCAATTTCCATCTTCTCTACACATCTCACGTGGAAGATTCTGTCAATCACAATTACCCTATCTTGACATCTATCTAGTCTTCTATCTCGTCATGTATCTTGTCAAGTGGTTTAGACCGTGATTTATATCAAACTTAACATCAACCTTTAAAATACCTTCTTTCACTGTTGTGATTATATATCATGTGATGCCACCAAGCTCGATGAGTTTTTACCGGGCCCACTATTAACATTTTGATTTTCAAAGGTAATGTTTGAAGACAAAAAAGCAATACAGTGTAAATTCTCAAAACAGAGTAATGAGTACAAACATACACACACAAATCTCTCTTGATTTTGTGACATTTTTAAAGCACATTTCCCAAAAGTCTTCTTCCCACAGTTCAATTTCGGCTCTGCTGCTGTTCTGATCACTATTTATCTGACATCATTTATGTTATTAACAAATAATACATAACGATTTAAAGAGTGATAGTTGACATTTCACCATAATTGAAATTAGAAATCTCAAGTTCTCAGTACCTTGTTGAACACAAGGGGCATTAACATACTATTACTACTGTATACTTGGAGTGTAATAATTATTTTCATTCTGGCAATTATAATCAATTATGTGCATCACTGGTATCTAAACAAACAATTGTTCTACTTCAATGATTTTAACGAGATGAAGTTAATGCATAACTAATCATCAAATCAGCAACTCTCGCCAACATCTATTTCAGGCAATTAAGATCTACTGGGAATAGAGCGGTATATATGAATGTAAGCTTTCTCCGTCACTCTCAAATCTCTCTCAAACGATGGGGAAGGTAGTCTTTGTAAGTCTTTTTACCTGCAGCAGTAACTTTCATAGGATACAAGATCAGCTGTCAGTGACAATGAAAGTCAAGCTAGGTTTAGATCAGATTTATATTTGACTATTTATCCCTGGTAAAGGGCAAGAGTATATCTTGAGTTACATCCGGCATTACAGTTAAAATCTGATTTGTGTGGACAATCATCGGCACGTCTGTAACTGGTGGAGCGGGCGAAGGGGCGGACACCACCTCTGAGAAAATTGGAGACTAAAATCCCTTCAACTTTTTAAAAATCACAAGAAGTTTAAAAAATGACTAGCATATTAAATACAAAATTACACCCCCTGCGTCGACCACTTGCGCCAATATCCCATTTGCTTGAAATTCTGCCCCTCCAAAAGTCCTGGTTACGGAGGTAAACTTGTTCCGGGACTTTGGTTTTTCCTACCACCATCAATGGTGAAATTATTTATTATTTCGAATGGTAGAGTAATATTAAAGGACTCCACATTTCCATGCCTCATTTAATAAAGTAATAAAAGGTACCCTTTACTCTTTTTAATAAGTTTGGTGCAATCTTGAAATCTCAATATAATGCTTCTACTGACCATTATTAATACAAAATAGTCAATATCCATTCCTATTTTAGCCGGTTTCAAATAGAACCACATTATTCCTTATATTATGTTCAAACAAGGACTGCATGCCTCTGCATTTGATAAAGTAATAAAAGCCCCCTTGCTATTAAAGTTGGTGACAATCTCAAAATCAAAATTAGTACTTAGATAATTAACCCACATTGTGCTTTTCTTTATATTTTAGTAGTTAAAACCAACAGCTACACAATTAAATTCTACACCTTTTTACACTCGCAACCAGTCAAATAATCTTGATCAAAGCGTTTAATAATCAGCAATCAGCAATATAATTGTTGATATAACAAACTCACTCACCATCAATAATGTTGCCTAATTAAGGTCAGCCAACTGAAATTGAAAGTGGAAAATACATTGAACTTCACAATTGGCAATGAATATTGGATGTATAGATCAAGAATTAAATCACACTTTTTTTTTTATTTATAAGTGGTGCTATTACTGATAAATGCATGACATTCAAGTTTAATCTTGCTATCTAGAAATATTTACTTTTGCTTGCAAAGCACACAATCTGCAGATTTGCAAGGATTTCATTTTTTCCTCACAAAGTTAACAAAAAGTTACATCCATTACAAAATGAAGCCATTATAGTATTGGATTACCCTTTAATATGGAGCAACAAAAAGAAAACATCAGAAGTCAACTCTCACTGGCTGTCTTTTCTACAAAACAACCCCGGGCTAGTTTTTCCTGGGATAGTTAGTGGTTGCTTTAAGTTAACCCCTGGCTAAAGGAAATGCCTACTTTAACTTCACGTTCCATTTTATTATTTGTGTGCTGTTTTCGTGCACACAATTTGGGAGCAAACTGGCAATTCTATTAGAAGTCATAAATTTCAGAAATATCAACCGTATATTTTATTCTAAAAGAAAATGATCATATTAAGTTTTACTTTTATATGGGAAGATTGTTTCATATTGAGCTTATCTATATTGGAAATTGTTGACAAAAATAAGATTCTTGCCATATATCTAGTTGTCACAATTATGTTATAGTGCCCTTAAACCTAGCTGCCTTAGTCAAGCCATATGTATTTAATTCACAGCTATATCAGGTAAGGTCTGCAATCCAAATATTGAAAACAAAGATGTCTTTTATATATTGTGTACTCCAACAGCAAAAGCAACATAGCTGAACTCAGACTATCCATTTTATTATTAGAGCAAAATTGCACTGTTAAATTTAAATAGCAGTTGTACTTTCTCACCAGTAATCTTTTCTGCCATTAGCTTTTTACATTTGCCAAGTTGTCGAGGTGTGGGTCTTTACAGTGTCTTTGATGTCATGTACAAGGTCACTTCTGTCAGTCAAAAATAAAAATTGGCCACTTAAAAATTACGAATCTGATTTTATAAGTATAATTATTGTAAAATCCCTGAATTTTATATCATTTTTATACAGATATGGAGGAAAGCCGCATCTATCATGTCTCATAATTATAAATAATAAAAGAAGATGTACAAAACACTTTGTCTTGAGACAGTTGGTAATTATAAGATAGCTCACAGTGTTCTTTTCCCTGTAAGTAGACCTCCCATCAGACCTTAAAACACCCAAAACCCCTCCCCCTAAAAATAAAATATAGAGAAAAAAAGACAACAACAACATTAGGTGTCACACTGACCGACTTTGGTATAATAGACAAACTACAAAAACAAGATATTCAATTGAAATCTCAAAAGCAAGTCAACACATTTCAATTTCACCTTTTGTACAATTGCCCTCATTTCCATCTATCTCCCAGTAATATGTGCCATTAATTCATTAAGTTTCTCACTTCAAAACAGTTTAGTGCCTACAGATATTTCCACCACAACTCAATCTAAGTGTCACAGTGCTTTGCAAGTAGACACACAACTTTGAAATTGTGACAATTTTTATATACTTCAAAGCTGATTTTGACCTATTCAAAAACCCTGTTGTACAGCATGCTATCTTCAGTAGATAGCATTCATACATAATGCTTGAAAGCATGTCTGTCTAGAATAGCAGTATTTTTAAAAATACCTTTTTAGCATTTTAGGGGATGAATATTGATTTCCAATATTGTTACTATTTTTTAAAATCCAAAGTGGGTTTCTCACTTACAAGATTATTAACAGCAATATCTTACATAGTCATCATTATTAACAGAATTGATCCCACCAAGGGGGACTCAAGGAAGTCACTTTTTGAAATTTTCGAGTGCTGTTTTTTTTAAACTATGACTCAAATGTATACAAAAGTTTAATTTTTGGAAAGAAAATGGGTCAGATAATTCATTTTTGACATTATTTTTAACCAACAATGATGATTTATTTTAAATTTTAAACAGAAAACAATTTTTTAGCTCAAATTTTTTGTGACAAGCTAATAAAAATAGTTCTAACCTTTTTTAATACAATCTAATCTAATATTTCTTAAAATTTGACCAAAAAGTACCAACAAAGTTTACAAAATCGGGAAAAAAAACCTTTTTTGTCAAGCTTTCAAAAATAAAAGTTGAGGTGAAAAAATTGAGGAAAGGACCCT
>JAUMTS010266631.1:931-14581 GCA_032273385.1 Ophiopholis aculeata | reverse complement strand
ATCCAACATGGCCGCCACGGGTCGTTATTAAAAAAATGGTAACAATTTGATTTGAGGTCCTGGCCTCCTTCTCCATCGTTTAAGACCAAAAATTCAAATTGTTTCCAAACCTCCCACAAATAACATAAGCCTTTAGACTAATGGTGGTTGTGCCATACAAGTAAACTGGAAGTCATGTTCATTTCTTATTCTCTCGTATAATTTCTTTGCTTGAAACATACGGAACCAAGTGTACCTCAGGTCCCACCCTTTCTTCAAGTGCACTGTGGAATTAATGCACCATTCAGTAGGTCATGGTGTGCTTTAATCCGTCAGACACTTGATGGAAGGGGTGGGACCTAAAGCATACCTTTTCCGCAACAACTATAACTACAGAGAAGAACAAATGAAGGGTGCATACTAACCGTACTCACCGGTGGCATACTGTTGTATGCCATTTGTGTACACAGCCTCGCTACTCTGCCCATTAGTCTGTGCTGCCATGGTGTACGTGGGCATGGTAGGGGACGGCAATGTGGGTGTGGCACAGTTCACAGATGCTTGGCCTGCAGGGGCAGCAACTATACAGGGGTGAAATTGTTCAGGGATGATTTGTTTTGATTTGGTGGAAGAGAGAGAAAGAGATAAAATGGAGTTGAGAATTTATGAAGTCAAATTGATGGTTACTTCTACGAATATGTCATTGGGCATATAGGTTCAGAACATGTGTAGTCAATTTAAAGGTTTTGAAATTTGTGTTTTGCAAAATGTTGAATCAATATCTGTGTCTACAAAAAGGAGGAAAAATGCATCATGTTCTATGCAATTTTGTATTCCCAAAGTGTTGCTAGAAGTAATCAGGCTGTTGATAGTGCCCCAAGAGCTAGCTTGGAGGGTGTTTCAATTTTAGGATCGCTAGTATTACCTTGCTTTTAAAATAAAGAAGTGCAAAACCTAACTTCACTCGTACCTGACAAGTAAATATTGATGTAGTCCAATAACTAAGACTTAATTTTCTCCCAGATTCTCAACAAATGATCACAATCAAAACCTTTTCCAAAAATATGAACTACTAATCGCTGGACTGTTGTGGTTCGTGTTTGATGTTGTTGCTAGTGTTTATAAATGGGCTTGGGAAAAATAAGGTCCTATTCATCTGACCATTTTGATGACCCATGACCTCTCCCCTTCCTTCCTCCTGGCATTGCTCATCTACTTTTATTAGAAAACTCAACATAATTTGAAACTTAACACTACTCTTGATATATAACTGTTCGTAGTGATGTAATTTCAGCAGTCGTCAACCTGCATATTACACAGCTTCAGGGCAACAAGAACTTAATGAACACACAAGGTTTTGTCAATTTGATTTATTATGATGGAGAGATATTTTTCAAGAAGCATTATACTTTATTGTGGTTTATGTATGTTAAGTGGTCCTGAAGGTGTAGGTAGGTGTAGGCCTAAAGAGAGAAGGGCCGGCATCAAATTTGGGAGGAAAAACAAGCCATAAAGAGTCCCAAATGAAAATATTTGCAGATATTATGTCCATAAGTTCGACTTGTATGTATACAAAAAAGGCTAAAATGTACTGACTGTCTGTTCCTTCAGTGGGGGAAAAGCTAGTTAATAACGTTTTGGGCAACCCAAATTCAGAAAGGTCAACTTGGGAAATTCCCTTGAATAGAGGTAATAGTTGACTCCCTTTACAAGTATTAAGTTTTTGTTTCAACATACTTAAATAAAAGTGCAATTGATTTTGTCCATATTTTGACTTCAAAATGTCCTTAGGATCCCATTAACTATAATGAAGGATCCAGGAATCATCTTGCAAACTTGCACTTAAGTATGCTGTATGTTTTCCAAATCTGAAGAAATTATCCTAATTAATTGATTAAAGAGAATATTGTTGAAAAGAGGTCTAGTATAACTTCATTCACTCTTATCATTATTCTGTTTTGACTTTTGGCTTTAGGGGTTGGTTGTTTAGCTATGCTACCTAAGTGACTCTGTATATATGTATTTTACGAGATTTGTAGAGCATTTTATGATGATCACAATTTCAAAAGTGTTGTGAGTAATACTTGAGAAAGACTTTGTGTGTTTTGCATATGTACAGATTTTTCTCTAACATCCAATCACCAGCAATTATACAATTTCAAAACAACTTGTTTAGATATTAATAAAATATTTACAATAATTTCAAGCTAATGTACACAGGCCTTGATAGCAAACAGAACAAGTTCTATTATTATTTTTGTAGTTCTATTTACAGATAAAAATCTAAAATTTGAAAATATTTACAAGAGCAAACCTGATTCTATATTCAAATAAAAAATAAACAAAGGTAAATAGCTTCTTGTTAATTATTTAAGGTGCAATAATTGAAATGTGTGCCAGAAACCTAAAGCAATTGCTGTGGTATTTGTAGTTTTAAAATTAAGAATATTTACAAACAAAAGCAAATTGATTTGATGTTCTTATAAATTGCTAATGAAAGGTGTTTTTTTAAAGTGCGTTGATTGTGTTTTTTTGTCAGAAAACTTGATTGTGGTATTTTTGTTCTTATACAAAATATTTACAAAACAAAAACAAACTAATGTGAATGTTTTAATAACTTGCAAATATAAGGGCCACTTTTAAATTAAAGGTGCATAAATTCTGATTTGGTGTCAAGAAACCTTCGCCTTGGTATTTTTGGTTTTACAATTTAGAATATTTACAACGAAAACAAACTGATTTTATTTTAAATTGCAAATTAAAGGGCTATTTTAAAATTAAAAGTGCATAAATTGAAAATTTGTGCCAGAAACCATTGCCATGATTTTGATTATAGAACTTATATAGAATATTTACAAATTAAAAGAAACTAATGTCATTTTAAAGCTAAATTAAAGGGCTAATTTTAAATTAAAGGTGCATGAATTGAAATTTGTGTCAGATACCTTTAGCAGTGCCATCCTGCACAAGCCCTGCGTACACCTGGCAATCAAGCACTAGATGAATACAAAACAGTCACAAAATAATGCAGTGAAATAAGTGGATAAAAACTAGCTGTCACCATGTGCAACAAAATGTCAAACCAACCAACGTGTCAACAAATCCACAAAATTCAATTGAAATTTGACACACAGAATTTACATTTCAATCAAAACACATCTAAATCAACAACATGTGAAATTTTAAAACTTGCAATCGACCAATTGTCACTACAGCCAAAATGTTCACAAAACATAAATTATGACTGAGATCAAACAATCCATTACATTTTCAAACAAATATCTACAAATGTTGAGATCAAACAATCCAGTACATTTTCAAAACAAATATCTACAGATTATTGTTGTCAGCTATATGAGTTAGAACAACACATTGGGATTAAGAATGAAATACATTCTTGCTTAAAATAAGCTTTTTTTTATTCTGAAAATATTGATGTTAAATGAACTGCATGGTATTAGTTTGAAATTTGTCTTGGTTATGATGCATTGTGGTTCCCTAGACTTAGTCATTAGATTATGAATTCAGACCAGTGCACACTTGGGTTAATAGTGAATTATCTCTCATGAATAATGGACTTGTCTGAGAGCCACATTATTATATACATTGAAAACCTCTCTTCATATAAATGTTGGGGTATAGCTAGCCAGTGTTGCCATTTTATCTACCTTCTAAATAGCCCATTTTGCAACCCTGGATTTGGGTATGTAACTAAAATATCCAATACTGTCTCGGGCCTTGAAACAGCCCAATTATGCAGAATATACAAATATCTGGCAAAACTGTCTGCAATAAATAAGTTAATGAACACTCTTACACCAATGTGACTATAAATGTGTCTCATAAATGAGGCATCCTCATCCTCTAGGATACAAGTTAGTGAGTGAAGGTACTGTAAGTTAATGCTATGATGAACTTAGCCCATTTTCAATGATACTAATGATTGGGGACGTATGGTATTTAGAAAAATGTATGTCAGTTATGGTGCAAATTAGTTAAACCTATTTTGGTGGGATTATTGCAGCATTTAAATGAAATATTAATGTTAATGTGAATCCCTAAATAGCACAGCCAAATATGAATGGCCATATGATTTTGAATTCATCTGAATAAAACAGATATATTGGTCGATAAAGTAAAATGTGTAAACACAAAGGTATTCAAGAGGTATAAAAATAGAGAACATGGCAAAAACTAACAAATTGTCAAATGCAATACTCTGCGAAACCATAACAAACAAAACCAAGTAAACTAAAGGATGAAACTATATGTACAATAACCAATTAATCTAGTATTATCAATATCATTCAAATGCTAATGATTTTGTCCATACTTTTTTTAACCAAGTGTACTTTAGGTCCCACTCATTCTTCAAGTGCATGGTGGAATAATTGCACCATTCGCTAATGCATGCTGTGCTTTATTTCACCAGACACTTGATGAACGGTTGGGATCTAAAGTATACTTTTTCACTATGAAAGTTCATCTGTCTTGGTGGACATAGTATTTTGAAGCTAAGCTTATGATCTCAGCTGAAAATTCGAGGTATGTTTAAAAACTGTGTGTAGATCATAAACATAACTTCAAATTGGTATACTTTTCCCCTTTTTTCCTTAATTCAAAGAATGAGTTAGTAAAATGTGTATGTACCTGCATTTCTGTCTGTGCTTGCGTAAGTGTAGATTTGTGCGCTCATCTCGGATGCAGGTCTGTGGGTATCTGAGAACAGTAAAAGGAGAACGCGGACTTAGTCACCATGGTTTATTTGTCATCCATGGTGAAGACGTGGTCCTGGACTTTGGTTGGTATCATAATTAGCAAGCTAAATTTGGCTTGCATCATATAGGGATATAAAGAGCATGGTTCTTTCAAAAATAATGGATCTATGCATGGTTCTCACTAAATGAGAGCATGTGAGCTATGGTGTTTGCCAATGTGTCTATAGATATGTATGACTATCTATCTGGTAATGCTTATGACACATAGTTCAATCTTTACAATATGGTAGGGCATGTCTATGTTAATGCTGGTGGCAATTGAGTGTACGAATTTCACAATTTACAATATTTTTTTCAAAATCACAGGGGAATTTCTTAACCAATACTAGGCTTGTATACTCAAATTTATTAAATTTTAATGCAAATCTAAATACGGTAATGACAATTTGAATTTTGAAATTTTTTGGAAAAGTTCAAATTTGTTACATGTCCTCTGCACTTGACATATGTAGAGGGGTGATTTATTGCTGCATGATTAAGAAAATAGCAGCTACTGATGTTGTGCTTTACTGAGGATATTTGGTAGTCATTGTTCTCCTTTTGTACAATTCTCTGCATGATGTGAACTTGTTAGTTTTCACAAATATTAATTGTTAGTGTTTGTCTATTAAATGATCTGACAAAAACTCTAGAAACACAATGATATAACTTTATTTTATAACAATATGTTTATGAAAAATGCAAATTACTAAACATTTATTAATATTGAAGTGCAAATGGTTTAGAGTTGATAAATGACACAAATTAGTTAGATGAACAAGTTAGATGTGTAAAATATGCAAAACTGCAAATATATACCTAAATCCTGACCTCTGAGATCAAGTGCGCTGTATTCACCTACAAGATTTCAAGATTGAGTATTTGTTAAAACTACTTTTGATATCGATTGGCGTAGAGTGAACAAGAAATCAAATGTACTTTAATCAATGGATATCTGTAACATTTGTAAAAGCAAAATCTGATGATCTGCTGATAAAAAGCTCACAGTTTTGACCCAATAGCTTCATATTAAATGGTGAAGAGTGAGTGAAGATCACATGAACCAAGGTTCACATTTAAGGTTATCTAGCAGGAATGGTGAAATTAACATGACTATTTGCAGCAGTGCTTATATATTTATCATATTTAGGTTAATATAAAGACATAACATTTCATATAGCAGCATCTACAAAACATCATAAGAATCATAAAAGAATACTTGTTAGCACTTTTTAACAATAGTACAATTCAATACACTCTCAATATAAGAAATACAACAGGAACATCATCCACTGGCTGTGTGTTATCTGGAAATCCTTTCAAACTTGCTTTTTTTTCTCTCTAGTAAAACAAAATTAGACCTAAGAAAAATAATTTTTCTTGAAGCTTTTGACTCTTTGATCACCAAATGAAAACTAGATGGATTGTGCGTACATTTTTGATAAAGGGCTGTTCAGGATTCACATCTCCAAAGTTTTGTGAAAAATCATGATAAATAAGTATCTTTTGGGTTATATCACTCATCAATATACATTCGATATAAGTATGGGGACTAAAATATTCTGCGTATTCTTTTTAATTGTTTTTCACAAATTCTACAGCGATAATGCTGTTGACTCCTTTGACAAAATATTTGCCCTAATTTTGGAGCTCAAAAAGCAAACAAACAGGAAACATGGTCATCTCATAAATTTTGGTTATAATAGGTTTGATTTTGTTGGGATATCCAAAAACACTACAGCCAACCAACATCACTGACCAATAAATCATACTATAAACCATTTTCACTGAACTATCCACACTACCAGCTTCCAAACAAAACTTACACCACTCAGATGTGAAGATCACATGACCAATCACATGACTGAATACTTTAAGATGTCATCTACAAATTACAAGAGTTTTGATCGATATGAAATAGCAGCTCACCCCTGAAGTATTTCTATTAATCATATAAACAATTTCAACATTATATAACATGTGATACTATATATATACATCAAAAAATGGAAATCATGCAAATTAAAATTTTCATTTGAATTTTAAAGCTCAAATAAAGACTATTTATAAGAAGTTTGGTACCACATATCACTAAATGTGTGACAGAACAAATGCACTCTATTCACGGTTTGCCATTTGCTAGTAGAGCCTTGAACGGGCAGTTGAAAAAATAGGGTGTAACATAACAATGCATTCACATTTCGCAAGGTTAAAGTGGTTTTGAGGAAAAAACTGGAAAAACACAATCAAACTGTTAAGTAATATGTTTTCTTTCATACTGCTGCCAGTTCGAGGATATCCCCGCAAATGTCAAAACCGTGCAAAAAGTGAATCGCCAAAAACCCTTATTCCCTTCATCATGGAAGTAGACTGTATGCATAATTTAAAGAATACAATACTAAAATGCTGACATAATTAACATGTGTGCATATTGGGCGATACATAACGGCTATACATTCACCCTATTATGCATCAAGTCTACTGCCCTGATAAAGTGAATTAGGGTATGTAAATGTCCATAGCCATAGATGTGCTTAAATTGAAACATACTTTGGCCTGTATATCACGTACCCTATACTTTTCCAACGTCATAAGGCAACCCCATATATAACTTTCGATCTATACCTTGTTTCATCCAAAGCTAATAATGACATCATTATGTAAACCAGAATGCCACTAAAGAGAACATATACATCATGTCCACCCACCAATGTCAAATGCAGTATCCGTATGTACACTATGCAGTTGCAGTGTCTTCCACTGAACCTTCCTTTAAGCTGTATCTTCAATCACTAAATATAGTAGATACTGCATTTTCAATTGGGAGAGTATTGATTGTATGCTCAACATGCTTTCTTCAAAGGCAAATAAAGAACATACAAATACTTTGCAATGTGGATATTGCATTTTAATTTGGAGGGTAGATTGATGTCAAATTTGGCATGAAACGATATATAGCTATACTTGTAAAATATAAGAAGCTGATAGCACAATTACATATAAATAGATGTATAGAAAAGAATATTATAATTATCTTAACAGAGGCTTCAAATAAGTGACCTCTGAACTATGACATTTTCTCACCTGTGGTAGGGGTCATCGCTGTGGCAGCAGTGAAACCATTAGCTGCCATGGCATTCATCTGGTTGACCTGAGCGGCTGTGAGGGCAGCAGCCATGGGGTTCATGTATGCAGTCGACTGTGCGGCAGCCATTAATGCGGCCTGTTGTTGCATGAACTGTGAAAAGGCAAAGAGATTGAACAGTTTAATGTAAAGTGCGCATAACTAGGTATTATAGAATAGCTGTTTTTATCAACAATTGGGATAAATGGTTCTTACATTATAGGTTGCAGAGTTAGGGAGGTACACATACATATTGTATTATAACATTTTTTCCTCTACAATCGTTTCATTGAAGGTTAGCAAGGGGTCACTTCTAAAGGTGTTTCTATACAGTTTGGTTTACTTCACAGCATTAACATCCTTACAATTGTTTCACACAAAGCTTTGGACAAGTTGTTACAGACATTTAGATACATACAGCATTCACTCAGTTTCCCGTCCACCAATAAGTAACAATTGTAATCCAAAGAAGTTTGACTTGCTTCTGGTGTGAGCAACCTATTTCAATATATCAACTATAATACATGCAAGCTTTCAATGTTTTAAATGTCTTAATACATTTAAAAAGTTTTGCTGCATTACTTTGCTATCCACTGGTAATTATTTGGTATAAAATAATATCCACAACAGATAGAATGTTGATAGGAAATTAGCTACTGTAGATAGTATGGTCAACTTTACATGATACAGTAAATAAAATATAGCCTACAGTAGCTTTTTCCTGAATGCTATCTACTGAAGAAAGCATATTGATATGAAATACTATCTTTAGATTTGGTTATGTACACAATATCAATAATTCAAAATAGTATCAACTATTATAGATGGAATTTATATGTAGAATATAATCTGCAGCAGATATCATAGCATTTTGGAAATGCTATCTACTGTAGATAGCACAGAACCTGTAATTTCCGTACCTCATCTATCACATATACAAATGCTTGATACTAGGTCTGTCATATGTAATCTTCATTCTGAATATAACTTTACATATTATATACATCATACAAATGCTACATGATAAGATTAATTTTCACATGCATATAATGCTTAACTAGCATAGAGGCTAAGACAGTAGCAAAATATACTTCAAATGAAAATTCCTGATTTGTTTACATTATACATATTTGTCATGTTATTTCAATGCAGCATATTTCAATTCTACTCGCTGAAACAATATTTTGTCAACCTATATTGCAAATGTTCTAACTTACAACTATAATTTAGTATTCTAGCATAATTTATCTGCAAATTCATAACCCTTGTGTAAAGAAATTCAGTGAATCATCTTATCCATAATGATTTCATAAATTGAAGTGTTCTGCTATCAGTCTTGGCAGCCAGCCAGTCAGTCACCTTGGCAGCAAGTCTCCTGCATGCAGTGAGCCTCCTGTAGTTGCAATGAGCCCTCTACTGTGCTCATGCAGCGATCTCAGCTAGTTCAAACACCCATCAATATTGTATTTAAGCACCTGCATCAATCATACTGTGTGTATGATATTCTTAATGGATCTCTTTTCAATATCATTTCTATCTTCCTTCTATCTTTGTCTGGTTTGTTCAAGGCATATTTAGCATGTAGTTGCTAGAATTATAATTACGGCTCCCTTTCCCGGATATTAATTCTATCTTCCATCTTGATCTGGTTTGTATATTTATCACACACAGTTGATATAACTATGTCACACTTATCTTTAAGAAACCTGTTGTGTTTGCTGACAAAATAAGCTACTTTATAATAAAAAATATTAAGAATTAGATAAGCCAAGCTGCTCATTATATATGAAATTATTACTTAAGCAGATTTGAGAAAAAAACTACACTTCTGAAGTTCTGAGTGCTCCTACAACAACTATTCTTAAAAAATTGGGTTTGTCTTATTACATTTTTACTTGTGAATTCTCAAAGTTCATAACACATAAATAAAAAACTTTACATTATTGTATTTCCTCTAATATTCTGCAACATTAAAATATGAAAATTATGAATCTCAAAAATTCATAACACCACATAACTGGTTCAGCTTAGACAGTACTTGCTAAATGCATTCCAGGATTACCTTACATAGACCGCAGCTTAGCGTCATTATTATGTTACATAAGCTACGCACTGGGAAGCGTAATTCACAGAAAGTGGATCAATCAAATCTACTACAAGAATTAAAAGATGAAATCATCGTTCACATATCAAGCAAAATGAGTCTAAAGTTGGATAGATTCAATTTTCACTTTTCGATTGATTGAATGCATCATTTCAAAAGTTACATTTTGCAGAAAGCCCCGTTGAAATTGGTCAATTAGTTCTAAAGATATGAGCAATTAAGTGCTTGTAAAAACAATAGGGAAAAAAGGATATTATTTCCTTTATTTGGCTGTATCTTAAAATAAACTTTTGTAATCATTTGCGAGTTCCGACACATTTTGCTTGATCACGTCACATATTTTGTTGAAAAAAAACAATGGATGTAGGAAGCTTAGAGATGTATCAACTAAAAATATCTCATGTGATTAGACAATCAATGAGATAAATGACAGAGTAAGGTATACATGCTTTACAACCTGGATGCAATTTTCGTGTACAAAAATTGAAAGTTTACAATATTTTCTCAAAATTACAGGGGCTATCTCAAGAACTACTGAACTAATATTAGGCTCATTTGTACTACATTGAATGCACTTGAATCTGAATATGGTAATGCAATTTAAATTTTTGAACTTTTTGAAACAATTTGTTTGTTGATATGTCCTCTGCGCTTGACATCTGTGTGGAGAGAGTTACGAGTATAATTTTCAGATTGGTCAAACCTTAAAAATGATGGGAAAGACAAAAATAATGGAATGCAAAAATAAAGTCATATATCTCATCAATTCATAGATCAATATCTCAAACACAAGTCTACCATGTTGGTGTTTGTAAGTACATCTGATTGGATCATCATCTGATATGAGTTTTAGGGTGGGTCTTATATGGAAAATATCAAGTGTTTCATGAAAAGTCACTGAAACGTTTTTGAAGATACTCCTTTTTCCTTTATATAAACGGAAAGGAGGGCAATTGTTAATCCCTCTGCCAATGGGACCTATACTATGATATGCAAGTCTTCTACTCTGTGGTGATCTTTGAGATAGTGGTCATCTGTAGATGACATTTTGATTATCCAAGTACTTAGTGACTGCATAGATTGCCAGCCTGGAAACTCTTGTTCCTCTATGTAGTTTTGCATAAAATCACACACTACAATATTATTTTAGTGTTGGGTTAGGATTTAGGGTTAAGGTTACAATTTTGTATACAATTACATGAAGGAATCGCCAACATTTGCTTAATATGGTCCAAGTATCGATCCCTGAGGAATACCATAGGTGCATAGTGATTTCTTGTGGCATTTTATGTGTTTTAAAATACATATTTATAATTATTATTGCCACTAATTCTTCACAATATATATTACATTCTGTATAATATTAAATGTACACATTATCTAAGCTTTCAGAACATTGCTTTATTACTGGCGTATGTTTTCTTAAAATTACATGACATTCCTACCAACAATTGTAGATGTGAGCAAATATTGTCTTTTTAATTAATGTTTTTTTTTTTTAATTATTGAATCTTAACATTCAATTTGTTAATTATACTTCCTACCTACACTTTGAAAGAGTTAAATTCATAGTCAAATGACAAAAAAGTAACTTTTCTATGTATGATTGTCTAGATTTCCCTAGCATTACAAACATCCAAGCTGATATTTGAATGAAATGCAAATATAATGTAGACATGTGGGTGGGCAATAGGCAAAGCTACTGAAATTGAATTTTGTAAAATTATACTATAAAATACCAAAAAAATCTCAATTCGCACAGAATGTAACATGTTTAATATTTCACAATACGCTTTTGTTACATACAGCTATTATGTCAAAGAATCATAATTTGTAAATGTCAACCACATATTTTCATTACTCTCTCTCTAACCAGTGCATAACTTTGCTACGTTTTTTTGTTATAAATCAGAGTAGCGTACTAATAATATAATTTAGAGAAAAAATTCCACATGCTTGTGTCTAACAGTTATGCATTAGCCACAAAACTAACTATAAAATGTCTCATTATCTATAGATCGTATTGCTTGTATCTTATATTTGAATGCGTATGTGCCAATGACTAATATGTTATAATAACTCTTAAATCTGATATAACTCAACTCTTGAACAATTTATAAATATTAAATCAAACTATATACTGCAAGATGCATTCAGAATTATAATCAGTTGTACGCTTTGTAACCAATTGCATGATGAATAAAATTTGATTCAATAATTCGACAACAAATCTAACTTTAATTTTCATATCTTGAAATAAAATATCCAAATAAGTATTCAAATTGGTCGCATTTAAGAGAGCCAAATCGTGCACAACTATTTATACTTATTTGGAATTTTGTGTGTGAAGCTTAAAAATACTGGGCACTTGAGTTGTGATAATCACAAGAGAATACTGCTGTTGGTGTGATGTTGATATGAACATTTCTGTGACAAATTCTTTTTTTTTTTTTGCTGCGCTCTAAACTAAAAAGGTAAGCTAAATTTATGATTTGGTTGCTTTTCTCTCTTTATAATAATTTGATACATATATTTATCATTTTATTTTATTTATTTTTAATATTATACTACATTTCAACATTGCTGCTGTAAATTAACTTATACACACACACTACTTAATTTACTTACATATTTTACTTAATTTAGCCAATGAGTAAAATGAACTTATACACCTCTTTCAGGCAGCTTACCCCGCTAATTTATAACAAAGGAGACTTGGTATGCTCAAACTTTAAGTTAAGGAAAGAGTCACATGACCATTTAACTACCCAGCATTCACTGCACAGTTTTATACAAAGATACATATATCTCATTTGTCTATGTTTCATGCAAAAGGCTTTTGGGAAAGGAAAGGCAAACACATTTAATCACTGCATCATATCTGCATACCCACACACCCAGTTTGTCACCCACATTAACATACACATGTATCTAACTATCATGCTCATCTTTGAACAAAATACAAAACAAGACAAATAGGGTAACATAATAATAAACTTTCACAACCAAAGAAAGATGGTGCCCCTTCAAAACTGACTATTAAATTTGCTGTGAATATATAGTTTAAATATTTCTTAAGTGTTTGAATAAGTCAAATCATCAATCAAAATGCAAGGACAAAATAAGTATTTACTTAAATAATAATCGGCATTTATTATGCGCCTTTTCTAGACGTTACAAATCGCAGGCCATTATTATTACGTTGCCATCAAGAAATCATCAGAACCATTTCCCCTTAAACTAGGCTATTTGCAACCAATGGTCAAATACTGGCGCAAACCTATGAGCACTTAGATTGTGATATTCCCCCCTTACAGGTACCCAATGTGCTTGGGTCAACAAAGCAATTATGGTGAAATGATTTGCTTAGGTTCACAACTCGTTGGCCCTAGCGAGGCTCTAATTCCCAACTTTTGGATTATGAATCCTGCAATGTTCCGCTAGACCAAACGGGCCCACTAAATGCAGCTTTCACAAATTCATTTTGATCTAGAAATAAAGATCTATGTTCATGATGACTTGATTCAATGAAGTCGTTTCAAATTCTTGAAACACGCTGATCACAAAGTTGATACTGATGCAAAAGTTGTTAACTACACACCTTCAACACATACAAACAGGACAACAAAAGAAAGCAAAAACAATTCTTTATGTCACAAACAAACACACAAAAACTGTTTAGCAAA
>JAUMTS010266630.1:0-22342 GCA_032273385.1 Ophiopholis aculeata | reverse complement strand
ACTAACATTGGTTCTGTAAAAATGAAATATACCTTCAATTGTATGATTTGTTTAGTTTTCTGTCAATTTCTCATCGATTTACTTGTCCTTGCATGATTAAGATCTAGTCGAATCAAATGTGGATAAATTTCATTAACCAGATACATGTGTTGTTTCATGATAATAAGTCATTTCTGCCAACACGTCAAACAATATTACAACAAATGCTTACGAATAAGCTAATCAGAATAGTATACTAAAACAAATTGCTTTGGCTTACAGAAAACCAGATCTGTATCTGTACTGATTGACGGACAACCGGGACGGATTAAAATGTGTTCCCCTTTTCCCTTAGTGGCTGGCGCAACCTTGGTTTACCCTTTACCAGACAAGACAAGATTTTACTAAATGGCTATATTTTGCTAATTTGACAAGTCATCTTCAATATGACGTTGGTTAAAGCATGGACTGTCAATACTTGTAGCAATTAACTCCTCTGCGGAAATGAAGTTTGAGTGGCACTGGACTGATGTCCCATCTTGTCTGTTGATATGGATTTATCTAGAGTTTTAAAGGTTTTAGGTTGACATTTAGGTTAGCTCTCTGACTGGTACGTTGCCTCACCTAAAGTCAAAAAGTAGTCCAGTATAACATAATACTTTCAAGTAGCAAGTGCGTAATAAACTTTTGCTTTACACCTGCAATTTTAGTGTATATAAGTTGACAATTAACAATAATTTCTCAAATCACAAGGGCTATCTCAGGAACTATTAAACAATTACTGGGCTTGTTTGTACCCAATTGAATGTATTTTTCATGCAGAATCTGAATATGGTAATACAAATGTGAATTTTGGATTTTTTTTTTAAAGTTTGAAATTGTTGACGTCGTCTGCATTCGACATCCGCGTGGAGATAGTTAAGGCGTGACACCCAAAACATGCCGAAGCTTTGCGCAGCCAATATAGCCCCAGCATACTTTAATAAGTCTCTGCTGATGGCCTCCCAAAAAAGCTGCAGCCAATACGACCTACATTTAAGAGCAACGGCCGCAATTTCTGAGGCCAACCCTGAAATGTACAAGCCGAGCTATGACTGGCTGCAGAAGGCTTCACCTTATTTTGCTTGTAATGCTTTGATAATTACAATGAACTTAATGATTCATTGAGAGGACAATTTTACCTCTTCAACGGCTTCATTTAACCCTTAAATTTGACCTATTGTTAGGACACCTGCTCAACTATTTCTAAAAATGGCACTCAATCCCTTATTAAAACATCTCTGCATTAATCATTGAATAAGATAACCACAAGAAGAAGAATCATAGGGCCAAAGCACTATAACCTCTCAACAGATACGAGTGTGTATAGCTTGCACCATTTGTATTTCATTCATTCGTGTATTCATTAAAAGCCTTTTAAACGAAAACATTAAGTATTATACCAGAACCCGAACTTTAATCTTCCTAATGGCCATTTAATGATACGTCTACATGTTGTTCTTTAAAGGGGGCAAGTTAAGTTATTTTAATCACGTGAAAATGATCACTAGTTTTAAGACTTCTACTAGCTTGAGCCATTAGGACATGTGTACGTCTATAATGATGCTGAACACAATATTTTTGAAGTCGAAAGAATAGGGCGAAAAGGGAGTTAATCAGAACCAGAATGCTTTCGCGTGTCGCGTTAAATGATTTGAATCACTTCACACACATTCTCATAAATACTGATATGTTTAAAAAAACATCATACATATATCTCAGATATTAGTACAGATGGTCGCGTTGAGCGTAGTGAGATTAAATCAACAAGTTCTGGACACACTGTGATAGTTGAAGCCTTCTAAGCTTAAAAGCTGGGTGCTTTAATGTAGGACAAAAACATTGCCCTTTAAGTTAACGTTTCACTCTAGATACTTGAGACTTTAGAACATGCCTGGAATGTACTGTTAATGTGTAAAAGATATTCACCATGTGTCTGAGGCCAAACGAGACTGGTTGTTGCAATACTGACCAACGCTTAACTATGTTTACAAAGTCATTTGAAAGGTCAGTTTAAAAATAGGAAGGTGCAGCATGACTTACGAACGTTCTTGCCATTTGTGGTAATTTCATGTACCTAGCTCTAGACACCTTTGAACATGTTTGCTACACGAAGTTTGCGACGTCATTTAAAAGGTCAGCTTAAAAATAAGTACGGTGCAGCATGACTTACGAATGTTCTTGCCCTCGCTGGTCATTTCATGTACCTAGTATTTGACACCTTTGGAGTCTGGACATGTTTGCTACACAATGTTTTTGAAGTCATTTGAAAGGTCAGTTCATTAATGTGGGAGGTGTAGCATCACTTTGAATACTCTTGCCAACCAATGTACTTGAGACCTTTGGTCATTTCATGTTCCTGGCACTTGAGACCTTCAGACATGTTTGCAAAGGTGTTGTGAATGTATGTTCTAGGGTAAAAATAGCCAAGAAGTAGGTCGGAAACTGGTCAAGCAAAAGAGTGTTTTTACATCCTTGAACTTTATAAAAATTGATGTGAAAGGAGAGCCAAATACTTACTTCAAACTGTTAGTGTATCAGAAATGGGCCTTTTATAAATGCACAATAAAGTTAAGGTAGTTTAATTTTATACAGAAAAATGTGTCTCTTATCAGAGCATCTGGGCGGGCATCTGGGGAAAAGAATATAAGAAAAGGCATACGTTTCAAGCAAAAATACTCACGTAATATTGTTTGAAGTTAATCTTTAATAACCGTATTGTACGATGTGTCTAATATGTATCTGTTAGCATGGTTAGCTAAGAGAAATCCTAATCAATGTTTGTGATAAGATCAGTGACATAGTTGATCTGATCAAGTCGTATAGATTACACATGACTGGAAATTGTTTAACCAATGCTGTGATCAAAAATCAAAAGAAACAAAGAACTTACATTTATGATCTTTGAACAAAATACAAATCAACTACTTTTTCCTTCGGTTAACTTTACATCTAAGTCTAAAACCAAGTCAAGGAAATTAGGCATGACGATTGATTCCTTTTCAAAGCTGTTTCCTGCAGGGGATTGGGTAGCAAGGTGATGTAGTCACTCAACAGAATGATATTTGTAATCTGGAGGACTTCACTTGGCTTAGACAGGACAGTCTTAGTCACTATCATGAGGTATGGTGGGATGCGCTGAAATAGACAAGGCATGAATTAATTTTGACGCGGTACTAAGACTTTTTTAGTTTTTCTGTAGTAACTGTATTTGGTTGGCAATAAGAATTGTTGTTGTTAACTTTAGAGATGTAGATGTGTTTTAGTCTAGATGTGTATCCTACATACCATTTATTTTGCTTGTTGTTTAAACTGTTCAGGGTTCTTTAAACTCGAAAGTAATGTCAAAACTTAAAATTCATCTTAACATGACTGTAATTCATGTTAAAATATCAAATTACTTTTAATCCACTGTGAAATACAAAAACCTCAGATCTTGTTTTAATTTATTTTTGAATATCGGTAAGAAACAATACTTTTCCCTAGTGAGCTACTTGCTTTATTCGTTCCCCCCAAAGCAAAGCAAAGCAAAGCAATTATTCTAATACCATATTTCGGGCACTTCAATGTTGTTTCTATTTTTACAAGTCCCACAAAAAGGAAATTTTCTCTTATTTATAATGAAATCTAATTATTACCGGCTACTGAATTTCATATTGTGGTTTTGAATAATTCCAAAAGGAACCTGTCCATCCTAGTTGTTTTCCTCTGATTAAAAAATAATTAAAGGTAGCCGTACTAGCCGGTGACAAACGGGGCAAAAAGTATCTATTTCTTGATAAAAATAACTGAAGTTAGCATGTTGTACCTCAGTTTATCACCATAGATTTGACAATATTGATTCTCCAAACAGAACAGAACGAAAGGCATTGAATACATCCAAAACTATGAATACTATTTGAAAATCATCTTACACAACAGGAAAGACATCACGTTTGTACATCTTCATTACACTAAAATTGTGTTAAATGATTGATATCAAACAACGTTTCAACCTGATTGAGATTGAAGTAACATAATTAAAAAGCTACCTCCAGCTAAGCTGCTCTCTGACATTTAATTTTATAACTGTTTGAAACATGGAAACACGCGGTGCAGCTATAATAAAGATTGAATGATTTTAAAAAGCTTTTCACAAACTTTTGTAAAACTTGTAAGTTATTCTCAATAATATTTACAAAGCAAGGTTATCATTCCTTGCCTTAAGATGGCTCATTTCCAGAGCTGCTCTGAGAATTAGCCAAGTTAAAATTGTTATAAAGTAGATGTAGGAAGTACAGAGGTGCTCTTGTGGTACACTGATAAAGTACCCCAAAGGTACTTCACAGTAACTTTGACTTACAGATGATACACAGATAGCTCTGATAATGGACACTCCAAAGTGGACCATGAGAATGTTCGTGTGTATGCAAGAGTTGCAAAGTAGCAAATATGTCACATACCTTATTCATCCTGGCCTGCATCTCTTCAGCAACCTCCCTATATTTCCAACATTCATTGTCCAAGATGGCGACTTCAGCTTCGAGCTTCTCCATTATGCCCTTCAGTTCTTGCTTTTCAGCATCTGCTGTTAGAGCGCGAAGTTTGGCCTCCTGTTTTTATGTTATGGGGATAACAATGCAAAATATGGTTAGGAAAGTTTCAGTCATAGGTATATATTCTTATTCTGGTGTACATTTGTATATTCTTTTTTTGACAACATCAAAGTGTGTAATGTTTTGATACAAAGTATGACGATTTTGTGTATGGTACATGTACGACCAAACTGTATTATTAAATATATGCCTTCAATTTAACTGATTACCAATAATGTATATCAAAATATATTCTGTTTTAACTTTAGGTAGCGCAATGGACATGTTACCTAAACTGCTTTGAATGCTTTTGATGAATTTGACGAAACTCATCATTGTCTCGTTAATTTGGTAAGATTGAAACAACTCTTATTATAAACGTTACGAAGCCTTACACATCGACATTGTCTAGATATTTCACCAAATCGTCACGTTGATTAGATCTCAATGACGAGCATCGTGAGATAGAATGTGATAGCCACAACATGACAGATGCGGATATAGATGTGTTGTATTAAGGCTATCTCATGTCACTTGTTGAGAGCAATGGGGATACTGTCTTTCACTGATAAGACTTTCATCGTTAAGAAGGAATATAACCTATCTAAGTCTGTGTTTAGCAGAACTCCAATTATATAGGAATATAAGGAATACCAAAGACCTCATTTAATGGATTTTTGATGGAAGATGTACTTCTGTTTTTTGAAAAATACCAAGAACTTATTACAATAGATTTTTGATTGAAGATGTACTTCTTTTTCTAAAAACCACCAAAGAACCCATTAAAATTGTATTTTGAAAGAAGGTGTGCTTCTGTTTTGAGAAAATACCAGGGTATTCATTAAAGTAGGTGTTTGAATTAAAGATGTGCTTCTAATATTAGTCACCTGTGCATGCTTTCCCAGCTGATTTACCTCCCGATTTAGCTAATTAGTATTTCCAGATGAAAATATTCCCTAAGGTAGTTAGTAATTAAAATAAGCAACAAAGTGTATTTATCAATTCGCGGTGGACGCGAATCTTGTACTGAAGCGGAAAATCGCCAACTGCCCGATTGCAAATCGTGATATCATCAAGACCTGTTACCAGCCAGCCATAAGGTCATTTCAGGATAAAGGGGATGTAATATAATTAGGTATCTTTCCCCAGCCAACGGGTATTGACTGGCATGTAATAGATCATAGTGATTAAATGCGTATAACATCCACCTGACCTGCTTGAGAACTGTCTAGGATGTCTTATCCCTTTAATGTGTATAATAGTCCAGGGCCCTTACTCATAAAACCTCACTAGCTTAGTTGGCAACTATCTCATTGTGTCCCTGCCCGGTTAACAATGGTTAAGGGCTTTTAGTTGCCAACTAGAGATAGTAAGGTTTTATGAATATGGGGCCAGGACTTTATGAATTTGTATTTTATGCTGCAGTATTCTGATAGGGTGTGTTTAGTACATATATAAACTAATTGTTCGTAAGAGAACCTTGTATGTGTAAGCTTCAAACATACCCCCGTACAGCAAGGTGGTTTTTACTTTACACAAACTCTTACCACGTAGCAAAGAAGGAGCAAAGTGTCAATTGTAAACTGCCTCTTTGCTATTAGAAGATCAAATGAATGTCGAAGGATGCTTCCATCAGAGAGCATATTTCCATGCACGGAAAAATACGTTCATCTGATCTACCTGATATGATGCGTTCATTGTATCTATCACTTTGATGCAAATCGTATGCTCAAATAGTATACTCATTTTTGACAAATTCAAGAAGAATTCATTCTTTATCCTGATCAACATAATGAACGTCTTAGCAGTGGAGGATGTGCGCCCCTGCACTATTATATTTTTATCTTCAAGGTCCCCTGGTAAGACGCTATCCGATACAAGATTCCTGTGACTTATCCCACGTCAGCTGATTTCATCCAATACGTTTAAGGAAGTATTTGACAACTTATATCAAATTTCCCTTAACTGATTTTTCCTAAAATAGCTACTGATCTGGTACTTTTCATTAGCTGTTAAACTCGTTACTTTAAGCTGTATCATTATCATTTTAAAGTCGCAAAACTTGATAATTTAAAAAAATTCACTGAAATACAAAAAACAGTTGTTAAAAAGATGAACCTGCTGTCACTAGTTTAGCTTACTGTACTTTTGTTAATAATATAAAAAACACATGTTGTAGAATGCAACTAAATACATGTTAGCTGTGTTAATAAACCAAATAAAACTTAAAGAACTTAATAAATGGATGAAGAATAATTCTAAATAACTAAAGAAACCTCGTCTAAGATAGCCACATGAGCTCTTTACCTAAGGAAACGGAAATTGGTGGTAATTGTACTTTATTTCAAAATGACAAAGTTTTTACAAATCATTCGGCCTCCCTAAGGTCACTTGTTAAAGCAATTCTTTAATTTTCCGGAAAAGGGGGATTGTTTGAATCATAATGGACTGATACTTAACCAGGTTAAAGTACTTTCTTTTTAAGTCGGATTGCAGACCTGGAGAAAGATGATAGAAAAGCAACAGACTTGACAGACTAAAGACTGAAAAAATGGCTACGTAAACCACTTCAGACATATTGATGTAAAAGGAGTTAACTTGAACTATTTATTCTGGTTCTTGTACAGGAAATGGAAATCAGTACAGTGGGCTTCTTTAAGGTAAAATACGTTTGGGATGTGTGTGTTTTTTTACTTTGCTTAACATTTTTATACATGAAATCATTAATATATAACATATTGGTTATTAAACGCTCTTGTCCTCCTTCAAAATATAATGTTTTGCAAATATGTTGTAAAATACACTATGAATTGAGTAAAACGGAGGATGTAATGACTAAAATATTCAAAAAGGCTGAACTTAAGAAATCACCAAAAGTACCAAATATTTGTCAAAACTGACCCTTCTTCTAGGAAAAATTAATAATGCCGCGACATTTTCGAAAATAACTGCTTTTGGTTAGCCCAAGTCTTCAAAAACACTTTCACTAATCTTGTCAAACAGCAATCTTATTGAGCTTTTAGGTTTGAAGGGAAAAAAGCTTCTCAAAATTTCATGCGTCTATATTTCATTTAACTTGAAAGAATATAGCTTTTTAAATTTTCATGCGTCTAATTTTCATTCGGGCATAAGAGGATTTTTTTCAAATGCTAAACATAGCGTAAAAGGCTGTATATAATATAAGGGGGTAAGAATAACATATATTGGTTTTGAGACACATCCTCCGGGTTTTATTTAGCTTTTGATAATTTAGATCATAAAATTATTGACGACTTGCCCATAAATTCACACCAAATATTTCGTCCCATGCATCTGGCCACAGAATGCTATTGTTTGTTCACAACACCCAGAGAATGTGTTTAATAATTTCAGCCTCTTTTAGGATCACCATACAGGGTATAACGACAACCACACAGCAAGCTTACGTGTTCACTGAGTGGTGCGTCCATTTCATTCATAGCTGGTGAAGTAATTCGGTCCTGAAGCGCCCCAACTTTGGTCTTCAATTGTTCGACGTTCTTCGACAAAGCTGCCCTTTCCCGTCTCCATGCAAGGGATTCCATCTTCCTCTGAAGTTCCGAGCTTTCTTTCTCCAAGGCATGGCGTTCAATGGTACGTCCACGGTCGTCATTCATCTGCGCGGGGGAAAACTGGCTCAGAATCTACGGTCCATATACCAACATTGGGACGGCATATGTAGTGGGAAGGGGTTATGTGACGAGTTTTGGAGGCGAGGTGTATTTTGAAAGGGGATGGTAAAAAAAAAATAAAAAGAAGCATGGAGAGTGGATGGGTTAATGGTTAGAGTTAGTAATGATTTCATGCACAGCCATTTTCAAACAGACTATGGTTACTAGTTCGAGATTAGACAAGATTCGTTATTTCACACTTATTTGATTTTAAGCGTCACAGCATAATACATTTACAGAAATATGGGTGTTTAGTTCTAGATTGTGTTTACAGCAACTTCCAGTTCAACGGCTATTGTTGTCTAGGTAAGGATATCTAAAAAGTGACGACAATTGATGAAAATTGTCATCATATCTTATCAAACAAGACCAACACGTCCATCTTTCCCCACTTATAGATGAGCTAATCTTCAACTTACAGCGTCTATTATGTCCACCCTTGATAACAACACCAAACACAGCGTAGCACGTACAGTTTCTATCACTCAGTGTAAACTATTATCAAAAGTTCCATCTTCCGGGAAATCAAATTACTCATCTTTAAAATCTCTTCCTATTAACCAATGTCTAGCTGAACTGAACAGGTGCACCCTAAAACTCAGGGTTATTGTGAGCGTGGCGGCAGAAAAAGCATTTATCATTCTCAACCAAATAACATAAATAATATAATTGATGATTTTGATGGCATTAAAAATTCAATTTGGAGAGATGTGCTGACAAGAGATGATCTTATACTGATGCAATTGATTGGCGTCAATTGCCATGCATTTAAGAGCCCTAGTGATGATGACAATGTTAAGAGGTAATCTTGTACGACAACGGCGTATGATTGTGCTTAAATGTTCGCATACTGAATAGATCTATACAAGTGCTGACATACAGTGCTATTTACGGGTATCTACTAACATGCTGTCGTTTAATGCCATGGTCAGTTAAATGTACCCTACGGCTATCAAAACTCTGACACCTTTACGCGGGAAATTGTGCATGAGAAAAAGTTAAAGCTATTGGGATTTTCAAGCAATTTAAAGTGTTCTTTCTTATCAAAAATTAACCTATTTTCGAGTATTAAAAAGCTTTTTTACTTTCTAGTAATCTATATATTGCTAGGCCGACTTATTTTCATACACGTGACAAATTATAATCGTCTGCTTTCAAAATCGTCTGTCACATTATGCGACATGTGTTAATTGATAATGACACATACATGCCTCGAAAGCAGCCCTAATAGAAAATGTCTCCTTAAATATTTCCAACTTGTGATTCACTTGCAGATTTTGTCTTAAATGTACAAAACGGGATTTTCATTTCCACTAAGCCCGTTAGAGAATATATTTGACTTCAAAAAGCTTTTGTTCTACAAAATCCATTCAATACAAAACTAAGAATTATATCAATATGGAGCATATTGACTGCCGAAAAAAAATTCATAATTCCACATCAGCATGACTGTACTGTGTGACGAAAAATGAACCATACACTAATGGGATGAGGTGAATTGTGAATTAACTAATTGAGGTGAATTGTGAATTAATACTAATTACCTTAAATAATTCGTTTTTCATCCGATATAATATAGATGAGATATCCATTAAAAATCTAATCAAATCAAAGATTTAAGCTAATGTGAACATTGAACTAGACCAATTCTGTTCTAAACCTCTAACGCTCCTCTAACGAATAATATTATACACTATGTGTTTCCCGGGTATGAAAATAGCTGTTAGCACGAAATAATAATAGTACATTACATTATTCTCTAACAAGGGACAACCTATCAATACCATTTTACCTAATTCCCACCATGCACTGCTCAGGGGAAAACCCCTCGGCGCGCCATTATCATCCTCACGTGCAAATTTACCGTCACAACTATAATGTAGGCATTTGAATGCGGGGATGAGTACATGCTGCCTAAGCGGAATACCCCCTTGAAGTTGAACAGTGCATGCTAGGTAATCAGAAAATGTCTACACTGACTATCACAAATTACTATCAGTATTATATTACTTCTTAATATTAAAATCATGGAACACATTACGTTGCCATAATATTATAAGGTACAGAACCCGGGTACAAAATGAGTGATGTGCTAGTGCTGTGACATACACGTAAATTAATACCTCAAGAAGTACAAAACAATTATCAGTATTAATCAGTAAATTCATAAACACATTATTTAAAAACACACAGCACAAGAAAGAGTAAGAAAAGATGGGTCAGACAACGGAACAGTTAGAGTAGTATCAATACAAAGTGACAAGCAAATATAGGATGGCAAGGGGTCTCTAGTGGTAGTACTAGTAGGGGAATTATGGGGCATGGGGAGGGACGACTACGGATTTCCATAGATATCACGAAGGGACGACACAGTCAAAAGTGGGGAGAGTGTGAGGGAATAAAAAGAAGGAAAGAGACAAAGATAACACATTCCACTTTGGGATGTGCCGCAGAGAAACTATATATATAGAAAGAGCACACACTGTACATTACTACTCTCTAAATGCAAAACGAGTGAAAAAGAGTGGAACCGAGGACAACCTTTTTTTGAGTGGATAATTTTCACTCTAAAATGAGTTTGAAAGTAAATTTTTCACTCTAAAAAGAGTGGAACATTGTCATCAAAAATCCCTTTTCACTTCTATCAGAGTGTGTTTCCACTAAAAAAACCATGTCGTCCCTCATTTATCTCCTTAAAAGAGTGGAAATTCACTCTTTTACATTTAGAGAGTAAGTTATATACATATCTATATTTTCACATGCAACATTGACTAAATTTTAGCTCTTTTGGATCATATAATGGTTCTAAAAATGCCATCGGTTAATCAGTATCCTATGAACATCATTACATAAATTAATTTCATCCGTGTTTTATTCTTATAACATCATTATCGCTTAATGGCTAAATACATAGCTTCTTTGACGCAAGAAGTGTGACATTACGTGACTGAGGCGAATCTGTCCATGACATGCAATGGCACGCGGATATATGTGTGTGTTTATGGAATAAGAACTATTTCCTTCAGTTATGACAAACTTAGATCCCGAAAATCCTTATGACCTACCGATCTACTAATCTCTAACGCTAACCATGCTAAATTAGCTCATCTGTACTACCGTGAGATGCATCTTGTCAATTTCAATTTTGCAGCACATCCTTAAAACTTAACTTAAGACATCGACAGTGCTAAATCAACTCATCCGAACTTTTTTCTAACGCATCCCTGGGAACCACCACTTCGCTATTGATTCTGATAATCATTTATTTTTCTTGCGCTTGTTGAAGCATTTTCGTTTAAAGCTTTTTGTTAAAGTATTCTTGACGGTCTTTGCAACAGAAAATTTTATTTGAATTTAGGCACCGCTTGTAAGAGGTCTTCGTGCTAGTGCTCAATCGCAAGTAAAGATACCCATACTCCAAAAAGGGCCCCTGGACCACATACTGACACACACATACACAGACAAGCGCATCCAAGCTTAAAAGAAACAAAATGTTGCGTGCAACCATTCATTTACTCATCATTCAATCAGACACCCACTCGCATCTTTCAACCGAGTTTAGGGAGCGATTATTATTTACGACAGGGGGCCTGGGGTGGGCAAATTACACATTTTTTCGGACTCCCCCTCTTTTTTCTGTTGTGGATTTCGGGTTCCCCCTACTGTACTAACAAAACAATTAAGGTTCCCCCCCCCCTAATACTTGAAAATAAAATTCGGATTCCACCTTAAGTTTGGGGGGAAATCGGAATCCCCCCATGAAACTCCCATTCCCCCTGCCGTAAATAATGATCGCTTCCTTGTCATGGTGGATTCACAAAGTACCAGTCTCCACCTTATTTGCAGACAGCAAATCACGAACGTTTTAATGTGGATTAACATGGTCCAGGCAAGCTCAGGAAACCACCGAGCAAGCTAGAGATGCTCCATATAAAATTCTCAGTTTCCATGTCTGAAAATATTAAATCATTACCATGGTAACGTGTCATCGACCTATATGACAATGCAGCAACAGTCATATTGCGCCTAAACTTAACCAGCAGACGATAATTGTATTTGCTTGTCTGTGATTGATTTGTTGAAAACCAAGTTTGACGCGCTGTCTTCAATCTCTTACCACTCACCATACTCACACTGCACTTTCCTATTATTACCAAAAATACAATATAAAAGCAACTCGGTTGCTTGGATCATTCGGTTGTCTACTCGATGCAGTCAGATAGTGAAGAAACCACTAATGCTAAATTTAAACTTTAGACACCCAGCGATTAAAGGCGCTTAACCACATGCGCACTTCTAAATTAAGACCGTAAAATGTCGACGCGAATGTGCTACAGGGTCATAAATCAAAGCGCGTTTAGACTATGAATTGAGCTTTAGCCTTTACGTTATTGGGGCTGATAGATTTGCAGCAATCAAGATCGATGAGTAAAGCGCGGACATGTATATCAAAAAAATGGTTGTTCAGGCGAAAAACAGTCGCGAGATAAAGCTTTATAGGCTCTAAAGTTGCAAATGATGACTTTGTAATTGATGTATTATAGTGTGCTCAATATCCTTTGTAAGCATTGAACCTTCCTATCTCGGCACGATATGAGACTTTGTCGCGTTGCTACAGGAACTAGGCTGTATTTAATACTTCGGGCAATATCGCGTATACTCTTAAACCCAGACTTGTCTGTATTGTAGAGTATTTCCTGGCTGAAACAACACGTTCCTTTAAATTAATTTTGCTTATTTACAAGAAATGTGTAGAAAAAGTCAAGAAAATGCAATTTTTTCTTTTCTTTTTTTGAAAATGATTTAATTGATGCTGGATAAATCCTCCCAAAGAAAACACGTAAGGCAAATTCGTTAAATAATTTTCTGTAAAAAATCTCAGCATTGTGAAAGGCTTTAAAAGCAAGCAATAGCAATCGACCATGTATAAAGGAAGTCGTTTCGTAAGCTGCGAAAATACCCTGAAGCTAAATGTAAAGTCATATAGCCTTTGAGCTAGGCGTGTACCTATGATTGCTAATAAATTGATAAACGGAGGCGTGAACAATTACTATGTCAATGAAACACACACATATATAAACGCGAGACATTGCATGTTGAACTTTAAGCAATTTTGATTTGCGTAGTCTTTTTCTCCGAAGATTAAAATAACACAATTTCCAATTTTATCTTGAATTTGAAACTGATTCATCATGTAATATCAATGTTTTAACCGTATAAGGCTTTCTTAATTCCAAAAGAGTAACACGGTATCAAACCTTCTAATTTGTTTTGTTTGATTATATTCGAAAAACAATTTTACGAATTGCCAAACACTACATGTACTACCCATATGAAATTGAAGACAAGCTCGTGTTCATATGAAAATTGTTTCTGGCTCTGATAAATTCCATTGCACTGTTTCACACATGTAAATGATAAAATCTCTCCTAGCTAACAAATTCAACATTTACACCAGTGAATTGAAGACAATTTAACTAGAGCGAGCGAGGCAATTGGGAAACACAGATAGCACACTACTGAGATTCACATCCATATAATTTGAAGGTCGACTGCCTAACATACACACAAATACCGTGAGATGGTTGTAATTACTTAGTGTTGTTTCTCAGGATATTTATGATCAGGGAGATGCAAAACTGTATCTCTACATCTTCACAATTCAATTGTAATTTGTCTGAATGTCTGATACATACTTGGTCTATAATGTATTGTATTCAGTCTCAATGGGAAACAAGGTGATGTACGTATTTTACTAACATCACGTTCTTTTTTCAATTTGTTGTGAATGGATACAATATAACAGTAAGTTTCACCACTAAGGATAACGCTGGTAACTAACACCATTTGCTACAGTGGCAGATGTAGAGGTGGAGAGAGCACAATAGGCATTTGTACATTGACACTGTGTTAGGTCAGGTCCCGATCATGTTTTGACATCTAAAGGAGCCTGTCACAGAGGTTCCCAAAGTGTCATCTGTCACTTTGTAGTGGCATCATGTAAAATGTTGACGGTGGCATTGCACAGTGTAATGAAGGTCTTTAATGGATATCCAACTGCAAAATGCAAAGTTCACAGAGTAAATCGGTCTACTTATTCTGCTCTCTCTATCTCTCCTTATGCCACTGTTGTAAACGGTGGTAGATGTCAGAGCTACCCTTAGTGGTGAATAATCCTGGGTACCGTTACGCATGACCTGTTAAGAACTACACAGCAAGTTTCATATAGCCGGCACTACGGGGCTCATTGTAATGCAGATACTCATGACTATACTGCAACATGGAGTAGCTGTGCAGTATTATTATAGGTACTTTGAAGGTCCCCCCCCCCTACAGGAGCTCAATTCATAGCAAGTCAATGGAGTACCTCTAAAGTACCTCCAAAGCTAGTGCACAGTTTACTGCACCACAATGAGCTCCATGTTACCCGTCGTGAGAAAATAGCTGTGCAGGTATAGGTTGTGTAACGTGAGTAAAATTCGTACCTGTTTCTGACAGGACTTATAGCATCATTTAACACACAATTAATGGCCTTGGATGCTGGTCAGTCGACTCTTTCGATGATAATGGAGTGATTGTTTTTCACATGCTGACCATTTTGAATTGTTTTACTAGATGTAATTGAACAACTGTAGGAGAAGTATAGTTGAAGGCATTCAATCAGCTTTGTAACATGCCTCTTCACAACAGTTAATTGCCCTTAAACAACTGGTTTTGAATTCAAATTGGCCAGAAGATTTTTTTTAACATCTTGTGACATCTATTAATTATAAGCTTGATTTTGACCAAGAAAACTGACTGCTACAAATTATTAAATGACTTTAATTTGTCCCATTCAGCTTTCTTGCACAAGATCAAGCTTAATGCATTTACTAGTGCTACATCAACTACAACGACACTACAGGTGGTCCAGATGTGCGAACTAACCTCTCGGAGCTGTTGTTCATATTCAGACCTCTCTCTTGATCTCTGTTCTTTTTCCTTGGTAATCTCTGTCTTAAGATCGTCTATTGTGAGGTGGCATTCGGTCAGCTGTTAAAATGAGCATATGTGTCTACCAAAGCTAAGCAACTCTACAATCCCAATCTATGAGTGTCTAATATGGGTAAGTTTCTACTGGAGTGTGTCCAATACTACGCTATTTGATTATGTATAGAACATATCAAAGCTAAGATTAACTTCTAAATAAAGTTTTAGGAACATACAATACAATTAATTTTCGACATGATACACTTGTCCTCGTCAGAAGAAGTCTAATGATTTGGTGATGGAATTCGTCTCATGGGTAATTTATAATGAGGGTAATTTCATCAAACCATCATTAAAGATCTTCTGAGGAGGACATGTGAAGCTAACTGAAAATTTAAAGTTAGCCTATCAGTTGCAGTGTGTACTTTTTAATTATTGTGCGATCAGCATTAGCACTTAAAATTCAAGTTCGTGAAACTTGAAGGTTCACAACTTAGACCTCTTGAACGGTTTAACAAAACAGGTGTATTCTTAGTGTAAAATTTATTGACTTCCTCAAGTTCACACTTTAAGCTTTAAATTGCCCAAAGGAGCTTACATTAAACTTGGAGCTATACAATATCATTAAATAGAGACCAGCATAGATCTGCCTTAAGACTAAGTACATATACACTTCTTAAGTATAGTAACAACTGCTCCAAGGAATGACATCGTTAGCCTTGACCAAAGCTTACCACACTTTTACAAAAATACAAAAAAAAACCTTATGGTTGCTTCAAGCACTCTATAAATCTTTTGCTTCTTTAGCTCTGTGAACCTATGTAAATGCCTCTGCATGCCAATAAACTCTAAATCTAAATCTGAATGATAAGTTAAGGTATGAAATCATTTCTGACAAGATAATGGCTTTATATCGACCACAGCTGTCTGTGTTATCATTTTACTATGTTATTAATTGGAATATGAGATAGATCAGCCATTTTGAAATACACACATACTTCTACAACAGCACATTATCAAGCCATGATCATGCGCACTAATCATCCATCACAACGTTCTAGCAATCTATATTTTAACCACAATTATTTTAAAAGCATCTTTTAAAAAGAAAATATATCTCAAATGATTGCTCATATTTAATACAAATTACACTTTTTTACTGAAATCTGTCAAATATTTCCTTTTCCTTTTACTAGATATTTTCAATTAGGCGTAATGGATTTACTGACACTGTTTACTTATCATTGTTGTAATCCAAAAAGATACAAGCGGCAAGTAGACGAATTTGTATCACATTTCAAAAGTCTGAAAGGTAGCAACTTTAAGTGCGCGCTTGATTAAGGCACTCAGGAGTACCGTGTAATTATACAATATAAGACCTGTCATCGACGTATTGTTCTAAGCTATTCAATAGTTATATATTTAAAAAATAACATTGTAAGCCTTAAGGGAACTTTCTAGTAACTATCCATTAATCTGTACACTCGTTTAGGTGGGTTTTTTTTCTTCAAAATTGATGTATTTAAAATGGATATGAAGTTAATATGTCATCATGAACAATAATACACATGTAGATGAGTTAATACTAGTAACTAAAATAAAAAATGGGTTATTGAATTGTACCAGCAACTTAAACATAATAAAAACATAAATAAATATATTATTACTTATTGCTAAAAGCTTTTAGTGCCCAAAAGCCCCGACTTAAAGCAGCATGTAAATTGCAAGATTAAAACTATTGTTATTGCAAAATAATAGTTCATATTCAATTGTCGTTTTAATAAAGTGCTTTCATTCTATCAAACAATGATTGCTTTTAAAAATCCACATATAACGTTAATTTGTTTTGTCCCACCAAGCTTGAGTTTCCTTATATTTCACCGTTCATTGTGACAATGTTATATGATCTCCCCATCATATATATAAATATTAATCAACCATTTTGGAGATAAAAGAATGACGTCACTTACCTCAAATCTAAGCAGTTCCTTTTCTCTTTCTTTATACGCAGCGTCAAATGACAGACTAATGGGGCTAGGTCCCTCGTCTCCATTCAACATCTCTGCTCTCTTCTCAGCTACCCGACATCTCTGTCTTTCTTCTGCAAGTTGCTTCTCCAATGAGTCGATGCGGTCTTTAAGGCACTTCTGTGGAATGAATAATGAAACACAAACATTACTCAAAAAACAGACTAATAGGGTTAGGTCCCTCGTCTCCATTCAACACATCTGCCCTCTTTTCAGCTACCCTAATTGTCTGTCTCTTCCTTAGATTTCTAAAAGATGCGATACCGTCTTTAAGGCACTTACGGGAATAGGTAATGAAACGAAAACATTCAAAGGTATTATGTGTTACTTTTACAACTGATTCTTTAAAAGTTAAGTGGTTTGTTTTTTATTAAGGTGTTTGCGGCATGCAATTCAGAGGCTCAGTTCCATAATTCAAATGCAGTGTGAATCCGTAACTATGTGTATCACATTTGATATTCAAACTTATTCCCACATTGTCAAGAGCTGCAGAACAAATTATGTGTTTGGAATAAAACAATCCAAATATTGTATAAGATTAGAATGACTGGTAAAGTACAGTTTAAATTACCTGTTGCTTGGATGCCGTGATTTCATTAAGAACTTATCTTTTACATTACTGAATGATTTGGTAATAACTAATTTACTCTTCTAACATATTGTAAACCAATCTCAAAGATTGTGCACAGGTAAATAATCTTTCTCTGACAGAAAAAATTGAATCTAATAGATTGAATCTTAGATTGAAACAGCAGTCCCATATATTGAGAACTTACTCTATTAATTATAATGACAACATCCTTTCCAGAGCACAATCTTTAAGATTGACTTTGTTATCAGTACTGATGTTTCTTTGGTAATATTACCAAATCATTCAATAAGAGAACAAGTCAAAGATATGGCAATGCATTTTGAAGCTGCCATCATACTCCAACAATTTTGTGCTACAACTGATTAGTACAGTGGCTTGTGCCATGTAGCAAATGAGCAATATTTATTTTTCTCAAGATACTGACAACACATTTGTTGGCATTTTAGCGCCATATCATTGTAACTTCTTTTCTTTAAAGGAGATGCTGTTGTTCAGTAATAGTTTAGATATTAGGAGATGTTGTAGTTGAGTAATAGTTTTGATATGAGATGTTGCAGTTGAGTAATATTTTAATTATTAGCCTTTGTTACTAAAAATAAGCTTGTAGTCAACTACTTTGTATAGCATATACTAAATGCAAATCTAAATGTCCAAAGATCAAAACTAATGTATGTTTAGTGTTAAAGAAGCAAATCAACGACAAACTCTATCATATTAAATTAATGTTTTGATGGTAACAACAATTGATAAAATGCATTTATGTTAAGGTTCTGTCATGTCGACCATAAACATGCAAGGATCCCCTTTACTGGTGTGTTTAATTGAATCTCAGCAAATGTGTTTACTATACTAGCACAATATATCTTTCCTTAAGAAAGGGCGTTTGTTTTTCTTAAGACACATGTTGTTTTCTCTCGAGGGACACATTTTGTTTTCTCTGGAGGCACTAGACAATAATTGGCCACGACATACATGTTTTCCTAATCGATTTAGTATGTATGACTGTGACGCACATTCAATAAACATTGCTTGATGTTTCTTGATCCTTAAAATAAAGTTTAAAATATATGATTTCATAAAAAGACCTTCACATTTACATTTCTTACAATTACTGATATTAATTCTGATGTCACAAATGTTTTATTTTAAAAGAAAAACCTTTACATTTTATATTTCTTACGTTTGCCGATCTTAACTTTAATTTTAAAACTTAAAAAAAGACCTTCGCATTACGTCTCCTGAGCATTGTCAATGATTGCTGACTGTCTTTCTTAATTTGATTTGTTTCTTTATAACTTGTACTGCTATTGATAAGCAATACATACGCCTTAGTATGGTGTCGCGTTTCCTACAAACATTAGTTGATATGATCTATTCCAATTACTTACGTTTTATTTTCAGCGATTTGTCAACCTAATTGTTGCTATTTTATTCTCGCAACTGACAAGTTTCTTCTGATTGAAAAGAATATCGAAACTTTTTAGTTATTAGTTATACTATAATCAGTACAGTTACATATTTGTAAAAAGAACTTTCTTAATTTTCTTAGTTGCATTGGTACAAATGAAGATAAAGTCAAAACGAAAAACCTATTTCTTTTTCGGAAAATATCACTACCAACTTCAACGAGTAGGTTAAATTATTGATGGAACATTACCAAATAGCTATGATTGATACATATCAGCAAATGATAACATACTTAGATTGATAATCAGTTTTCTTGGTAACGGGCGGACGTTCTTTCCGAGTTGGCATGCACTAGCAGCTGTCAAGCCCCTGGAGGGCTTCTATATTCCATGGTACACTATATAAGGCTCTTAAGATCTCCCTTTTCGCTCCTTACCCAAAGACCCCTTTAAATTTAAGGTCTGTCACCTAAATACCCGGTTATTTTAGAAGTTTTGATCAAAATGATAAAGATGTCACCCAAAGACATCACAAATTTTGTTTACACATTTTCCTCAACATTTTCGAAATTTTGACACCGAAAGTACCCCTTTGTATATATCAAATGTAATTTCTCGCCCATAGACCCCGCTATGTTTTGTGGTTTTGCCACACCGAATGACTCTTAGTTTAAAAATCGCCGTACACCCGCGTCTGTTTGTTCTTTGTTTGACTCTTTAGAAAACAATGCAAGTAGCCTCTGTTCTTCCATGAGGCATTGGCCTTTTTTTTAAATGGTAGTGCTTCCCCGGATGTCAAGCATCATCATATGATTGTGTGTGATCTTCATCCCGATAATCTTTTATCTCACCAGCAGCACATGTCGGATAAAAAGCCATAACATAACACAATCTACAGGATATCTAGGGAAATCACATCGTCTTATCCAAATCAATTAGTTGAACACGATTATGTTATGTATCGAGGTCTTTGATTTGACAAGATTGTGTTGTAAAATATTTACAGCCATTACTTGAGCAAATCTAATTGGTTCTTTAAAACTATTGAAAATTGAGTATTTAAGTCTTTGATGTGAGCCTAAATAAACTTGTCCCATTCCATTAATGAAATCGCATCAACTAGTTATCATATAGATGCCAAAAATTTATTTTTTTACTTATTATAACCACGGAAATAAAGTGTCAAGTTTTATTAAGGTATACTGCAATTAAAGGCCTAATTGGAGTAATTGTAAACATTTTTAATATTGTTGCCCTAATAGAACTCCTAATAATATGGAATTTTACCTTTGTTTAAGACGCTATTTGAAGACATTAACTTTCATTTTTACAATTAAATTTGTAGTATTGATAACTGAATTACAAACCACTATAATTATGCTCTTTCAAAAATGTCAGACTTCGAAATTTGTCTGCAAAATTGAAGATGATAACTGATTTTAGTCAAACTTGTAACTAAACAGAAGGCGTGATAAAAAGAGGAGATAATTGATAGACTGTACAAGTAACACTTACAATTTTGAGACAAGATAAAACAGGAAACTAGGAAAGCATTGCTTAAGGAAGTGTCGGGGATGAATTGCGAAGGTCATCTGTATTATTAGTTTATGACAACATGATCCGAAGGCAAATCCGCTTTCAACTTCCAATATCAATTTAAGAAAGTATTGACATTTTACATGGATGTAAGTGCTCACCATGCCAATTGTTAACATACTGAAAACGACAGGGATGATACTACGGACGTCACTTATTGATGAGCAAAACATACAAACACCATGTTCATCATATTAATAGTCATGATGAAGATGAAAGGGATGTCAAGTTCATCATGTAAATAGTTGTCAAGAACATATGAATTATGTCCATCAATACTAAAGCAATTGGCGTTGGTTTTCTTATAGCGCATTAATAAACATGATATAGATGTCATGAATTTCAGGAAACGTGGAAAGGGACGGAAATCTGGTGGTGATGTCTTACAACAGTGGTTTGACAAAACGCATTAATGGTAAACTTCTTTGAATCTAATAGATAAACTTCAGTATATTCATTTCAAGTCTCAAGTTCTCCATTCAATCCTTTACTTCTTTCGTTTTGGACCATATATGGTAATTTTGACAACAAAGATGATGATATCTAGCTCATATATCGGAAAAAATCAATTCTTAATTTCCCAGATAAGGAACAAGAAACTAATAAGTATTAATTATTGCAAAATATGTATATAGTTCTTGGGGCAACACTTTTTGTTTCCAAGTAATATCTTTGAGTAAATAAGAAACCAAATAATTCCTAAACTGTCTTTTATAGCTGCGAATATCCTATTGTAATATCAAACAGAGCTCAACATACTAACAGGTCGGTCTGACATGTATATTACAAAGGAGGTTAATAATAAGATTTTATTGAAAAATAACTTCAAATAAGCAACATTTATCCAAAATGAAGTGGAGTTTGAGTTTTCATTGCAATGAAACAAAATTGTAATTTGTATCCTCTCAAACATTTCCGGTTTTTAAAGATGAGGATGAAAAACTTTGTATAAAAATGCAAAGATTATGTACTTCAAAACTGTCAAACAGAGATATTGCAATGTTGTAGTATTCAAATTTCATAAAAAGCTCAGATTCACGACGCGACATCGCTTAATATTCCCATTAAATATACAGCATAAATATAATATTTATACAATTATGATTTATAATTGTTTCTGTGAATCCCGCAGTGCATATGACAATATTCTGACAATGATAAATCTGTTTGCTGGTTTTATAATGCATTACAATAAGTAATAATCGTGATTATATCACACAATAACGTCTCCAAAGTACAGATTTAGCAATGCAAATTAAATCACATCGATAATGCTACATATGTTATGCACCTGGCTTGAGGAATTTGTATTAAAATTGTTATTAAATTTCCCACTTACTATTATTAATTTACATCTCATCTTCTTAGTTTGCTTTAGGGAACAAATCTAAACCTCGATGAAGTAGTATAAACGTAACAAGTTTCGTTAAGGGGAGGGGTCATAAACTCCTATTGCATTTGACAAATATCT
>JAUMTS010265519.1:0-14584 GCA_032273385.1 Ophiopholis aculeata | reverse complement strand
TTTTTTAAATTACTTGGTGTATATTTCTATATATTGTAATTATATCTTATTATGCTCTCCCTTTTGGGATCATGTTTTCACAACCTCCCATTTGAAAAACAAGCCTCTAAGCGATGTTTGTCTTTTTAAAGACTAATTCTTGTTTCCATAGGTATTATTTTTTGAAATTGTATTTAAAAAGACGTAAAGAAATTTAAATAACACCAGTTTTTTTACAAATTCGCTAGCACATATTTTTAAAATTGTGCCCAAAAGCACTATTCAAATTTAAAATACCAAAGAATTAAATGACGCCATAATGTTAATGTAAACAATGATTTGTGTCTAAAATATCGAACATGCGATTTCAAGTAAATTTTCGGTTAAATAAGTAAGAATTGCAATTCTTATCCACATACCAAGTTTGAAGCATATATCTAGTAAAATATTTTGTAAAACAACCATGCGATTTCACTCCTTCCCCTAACCCCCAACCTTTATGAATCCCCTACCCATTCTACATCCTTAAATTTCAATTAATTTATGCGAAGAAAATGTCTTACATAGTTAGTGATGATTACATGGAACGCTTTGGCAAAGCTAATTACGCAAACAATGTTATTTTAACCAAATCTAAGGTGGGAAAAACATTAAAATAAGAAATAATAATATAAACCATGAAAGCAATGCCAAAAATGCCAAAATATGTCTGATTTTGCTTGATAGGGTGAATATCTCTTTACGAATGTATTGGTAGACCATCCATTATACTTGAGGTCATGTTATAAAATGCTTTAATGTCTGCGCACATTGAGTCACGTGGCAAATAATTTCACAACATTTTTTTTTTGTATCTCTTAGATTCAGGGTTGCAGTGCAGAGATATCGGAGGAGAAGACCGTTACGTATGGCAGACGTAAAGGAACCGATTTTGTCATCATTCCAGGAACTGACAGTCGCAGTCCTCAACCTGGAACAGTTCTGAAGATTAGCTTCATTACAACAACGTGGAAAGACGTACGCAAAATGAAGCGTGGTATTCCCGATGCAATCTTTGTTCCTGCTGTAGATGGGCTTGTCTGTGATTAGCGTCATTGCACAAACATGGAAAGATGTACGCGGAATGAAGCATGATATATCTGTTTTGTTTTGATCCTTCTGATCCGGGGGGCACCCAGGTATATTAGTGTTCACATGCGTGTACAAGAACACGCAGAAAAGGGGTCAATTTTCGAGGCAGAGCACGAAACGTGCGTTACATGTTTAGGGGTCAAAAAACGCAGATTTTCAAGAAAAAGGCGTGCTTTTGCGGGGCAAAACGTGTAAAAAGGGGTTATGTTTGGGAACCGTTACTCCTCCTCGTTTATAATTGGGTATTTTTTTAAAAAGATTAAAACTTGTTTAGCCGCGTTAGAGGTCATTTTTTTAAATCGATATACACGCATGTGTAAACCATCACCAAAATACTTGAGTGGCCCCCGGGCCTCGTGGTGGTCCTACCCCCTAACTCTCCTGATCTACCTGATGGTCCTTTACCTCCCCTTAACCCTCCTTGTCTACCTGGCGGTCCTGCACCTCCGCCTCCTTAGATGGAATAATGATTGGTGTCTCCTTTTTCTGGTATTTACTCCTTTTAAAGGGACGATGCGTATATATATGCGATGTTAAGAAATAATCATGGTGTATTGATAGTAAAGAAATGTCGCGTAATATTAAAATTAATAACTTTAACGTTTATCAAATTCTTATTATTTTTAACTTGCGAACTAAGCAATGAATTGTATAACCCTAGCACTATAAAAAATAAGGTCTAATTTGTCTAGAACTGTAAAAATAACATCTAATTTGTAAAGGATTATATACGGATTTTAATGACATAGAAGATAAATATACTAGTATATAAAAACCAACTTATGTTAGTTTTATTTTGCTTGTGGATTTTGTATTATTTTGCATGTCGATTTTGTTTCATTCAGAGTTTGGAAAGTGTGCCATTTACATTTTGCTCAAATTGTATATCACAGTCAAAATGATTATACCCACTTATCATTAATTGGTTTTACTTGATTGTTTTTCGATGCGTAAGAGCGTTTCACACTTGTACAGTAATCATTTTAATAATAACTATCCATTCTCACAAGTTTTGAATAAAGAGTTAACAATAACTATCCATTCTATCAAATGGACAGTTATTGATTATCACTCCATTCCTACAAAATAATGGAGTGAAAAAACCAAAGCATGAGGTCTCAGATGTTCATTAATCCTTTTTAAGGGACGATGCTTATATATTTGCATTGTTAAGAAATAATCATGGTGTATTTATAGTAAAGAAATATCGCGTAATATTAACCTTAAGGGGTCTCCAACTAGTACATGGTTTTTTACCGTAAATTATCGAATCAAATATTGCATTCCTTATTTTAGAATGAACCCGCATAAAATGTTCATGGTATTTAAAAAACATCATCACGACGGGTAACTTCTTACGTTATCAGAAACGACTTTACAATGAAGATTTATTTGTGTAAAAGTACAACATGGCGTCTTCCAATAAATGTGTTTTTGACGTGTTTTTAGGTGCACTAACCGGAAATAAAGTCGTCGTTTGTCCATACCGATAGTATTTTAAGAGTAAAAATAAATGTATATTAGTAGGTAAGATTCCAAGGCAAATTTGCTTACCATTTTTGTATTTAAAATATGTTCACTAAGGCGTGAATTGAAGTTTTTAAAATCGGGACCCCTACCAAAGAGAAACCATATCAATGTTAACTTTGTTTCACGCACGATTGAACATGTTGCTCCTTTCTAAAGAATTCAAAAGAGTGAGCAAAAGTTTCATACGAATGTCCTCTACAAATATATGTTTACTTTATTTTAAAATTATATGCCGTTTGGAAAAACGACGACTTTCAAAATCGTAAGACAAAAGAAGCCGTGTCAGAAAAACGCAGAAAACGCAGTTTCTTTGAAGATGCCATGTTGTGCTTTTACAAAATAAATCTTCATTGAAAAGTCATTTTTGATGACGTAAGAAGTAACCCGCCATGTTGACGGTAAAGGACATCTGTTCAATATTTGTGTTCACAGTCAGAACCACTATAGACATCTAGCCTTCCGAGTAATAGTAAGAGCGTCATCAATTTACTACAGAGTTTAAAGTAGGAGAATACAGAGGGCGAGTACCGCGTATGTGCATTTAAAAGGAATGCAAACACAAGTACCTGACACATACAGATACAACGGCAGATTAACAAGATTGAGTAGCGGACGAACCGGAGTACACTGCTAAAACGAGGATGTTACTTTAACACTGGCTGGAGTCAATACGGGTCTACACCAAACAACAGTGTTAAATTTGTACCAGTGTTACGATTCTTGGTGTTATTTCAACACCAGTTGGTGTTATTATCAATACTTCTATTATTGTTTTATCACTGGTAAGTGTTGAAATAACACTGGAAGGTGTTGAAATTGTGTTCAAATAACATTGATTGTATTGGACCCGTTTTATATAACTCCAAATGGTATTATTCTTACATCCCTGTTTTTGCAGTGTGCAGGCTAAATATAAGTTCCTGACTTAAGAACTATCGGTCAAAGCGTTTAGCTGGCGAATCAAATAGAACAAACTGACGAGACGACGACGAGGTTAAACCACATTAGCACATTACTGGCAAAGGTATGTGTATTTTGCTCCTACTTTTGACGTTTATTGTCTTCCCATTTAAAAAACTCGATTTATCTTAAATTTGGCTGACATGTTTTTTGTGGTTTGATTCCTGATGTAAACTGCAATTCACGCCCGAGTGAGCATTGCATGAATAAGAATTAAGAATTTAATGAGCAAATTTTGCCTTGGAATATTTGCTAATAATAATAATAATATTTAGCATTTATACAGCGCCTTTTCATCTAGATCAAAGCGCTGTTGCCTTTTATTATTACGCTGCCGTCAGGAAATCGTCACAACCATTCGCTTCAACTAGGGTGGCGTCACGGCCAATGTGCTCTCCCTATTAGCACTTAGATTGTAATATTTCCCATAACAGCTACTCGAGTCGACGTAGCAACTGAGAATAAAGCGTCTTGCCTAAGAACGCAACACACTGGCCCTGGCTGGGTTCGAACCCACAACCTTCAGATAATGAGTCTCGTGCCTTAACCGTTAGGCCACCGTGCTACAAGTATACACTTACTCTATCTAAGCCATTTGGGAAAACGATGATTTTGAATGGCGATTGGTGCATTGCAAAACTGCACAAAAACACGGTGTAGGAGTGACATGAATTCATTGGCTTGATTTCTAAGGCGCGTTCAACTTCTACGCACTTATACGCGCAATGTTGCCGCGCGGGCCACCGCGTTATTCATGATTTACTCAGGACACGCTGGTCTAGGGCTCGGCGATTCATTTTGGAGGTAAAAGCAACCCTTGAAATGTTTTTTGAATTTACGCATTTAGTTTTATTTTATGCTAATAAAATGCAACATTTTTACAAAGCTATTTTAACAGCTTTTAAAAAAGAATGAGAATAAAGATACTGTTTTCAGACCATTACAGTATGTGCATCTGTTGTAAGATATAACACTGTCAAATCATTATTTTTTTTCGTAGAACAACTTGCCCCTTCAAGCTCGTTGTTCTACTTAAGATAATGATTTCGCCCGTGTTTTAAAAAGCAAAATCTATTGTCGGTCATTTTTGTTATCGAAAAGTCACCTGTTGTCCTTCACTTGACCCCGGTGACCTCTGGGTGACATTGACCCGGCCCTCTTTTTAACTGGATGTTAGTTATTCTTACCAATTGTTAAACTCATAACGTATTCCTAAGCAATTTGACCCTGGGTGAACCCTACCTGACCTTTGACCTCAGCAATGTATTTCGTTTGGTCAGAAATTCGTCTGACCCAATTTGGTATTCATAGAGCTACGCAAATTGTCTTCTTTCTATCTCCGGCTCCCGGCTCCGGGTGATCCTGCCTGACCTTTGAACACAACAATTGCATCAATCAATCAATCAATCAAACTTTATTCCAATATCATATACACCAACAATTAATAAAACATTAAAAAACACAAATGATATTGAGGACGTGATCTAAAGGCCAAAAAAGACCTGAGGCGATCACGCCCTTAACAAAAAGTTTCAATTACAAAATAGAACATACAAATCAACTAAACACTACACATCACCACACACAAGACATTCCCCTTAAATTAAGAAATTATCTGAACGTGTTTAGTGAAATAAGTTGAAAATATTTGTTGCAGTTCTTTTGTGTGGTGTTTAATATACATCAAGATGCCAAGATTTAACTTAAAGGTGTCATATACATTAAGAACACCATATTTACAGAACAAAGGAGCTGTATGACATCTGTAAAACCTGTTTGATATCGTTCTAATTGCCCATTTTTGAATGAAATATTGGTGTCGTGAACAAACTTAAATCATTCTATTCCAGCACGTATGTTACACTGGTTATATTGTACTTTAATTTCACCTTATCTCAGCTATAGAATTTTCATATGGGGCAACCCTGGCAAATGATAACTAGACAAACTTGTTAAATTACAAATCTGGGCAATAATAACCATCTCCAATAGTCACTTTACTATAAGGAGCCCCTTTAATTGCTAAGTATGATTTTCTTACCATAACTGATATGTATCTAAATTGGGTATTCATGTTTATGTATTTCATAAATGATCTACCCGTAGCTTTAAAACATTTTGTTCAAAACATTCCGATGTTCACAAATCCCCACCATGCAATGATTTTAACATGACAAGTAACAAGAAGACTTTCTGCGATCGTGCCATTCGAACCAATGGTCCAGTTTGGTTTGGACTTCACTTCCCAAAAACATGAATAATTAGCAAATCTTCGAAGCATTGCCGTAAAAACAACTATAGCAAAACCTCATCCAAAATTACGAGTAATCTCGTGTTTTTGAATTCAGGCCCAAATTTTGCCCTGTCTTGTATGTGATGTTCTAGGATTATAGTTGTTTAATTTCGTATAAAGTGTTTGTATATGCATTGTATGTTTAAAGGATAGGTCATACACAGGCCTCATAGGCTTTTTCGATCTACTCCTCCAAATTTTTAAAAATGTTATTTAATGTATTTTTTTATTAAATGGAAATAAAGATTAACGTGACTGACTGACTGACTGATTGATTGATTGATTAGTTTAGGCTTTAATTTGATACGAAGCCCGTTTTTCATCCTCGTTCAGGAATATTATTTTTTAGGCTGCTTTAAATGTGCTTATGTATATTAATTGGAATTGTTGTGCACGTACGCGTACACCAAAATACAAGACTGTACGCTGGATGCACTTCCTCAGCATTTACCGAAGATCACTAATTGTGTGTTCATTTTATAACACAGCTTACGTTTTGAGCGGCAAACATGTTCATCTTCAGCAAGCTTCTGTTCCTGAGCTTAGCAGTAGCTGTCTGGTCTTCAGATACTCAGAAGCTTACATGCTGTCCTGATGACTGGATGGGATACAATGGGTCTTGTTACCGCTATGTTGACGAACATTACACATGGCAGGATGCACGTGACTACTGCCTTAATCTAGGAGCTGATCTAGCAAGCATACACTCGGAAGAAGAGAATATCATGGTCGTAAGTCTGGCCGCTGGAAAACACGAAAAATGGGTATGTCTTTCTGTATACTTCAGTTTATGCAAATCCGTGTATGCCTAGCCTAACTATTAAATCCGTTTATTCGGGAAATATAATGGCACACAATATGTTAATAGAGTCCGCTGGAGGCGCAAAAGACCAGCTGATATCTTTTGTAAAAAACTTGTTTAAGATTCATCAGGATAGTTATTTGAAAATCATTTGAAACATGAAAGTACTCACCCGATATATTTCAGTTCCTAACAGGAACCTTGTTCACTCGATTATGACTGTGTTGAGTTAATGACTTAGTGTCAGCTTATATATTTTGGCTTCCATGCAAACAATATTTCTCAGTAACCTTTCCAAAGTGGTATTGCTCAAATACACGCCAGGCAACCGCCATCGGGTTGTAGTCATTCCTTGGCTTTTGTAATTTGTTAAAACCCAGGACATTTTTTGTATTTTTTTGACCACTCGTGAGTAAAGTTGTAGCATAAACAGTTAGTAAAGTCTATTTTATAAAGTCAAGTTTATAAAAGCGCACGTGATAAGTGGGAATCAATAGGTAATAGTAAATGTAATTTGTAGTTAATGTGTTTGTTATTTTAAATTGAAGTACATTTTTTATCATACTATTGAAGAAGCAAATTAGTTAGATACGTTTTAATCTTGTATTTTTCACAACATCGCGAAAATATGATTTTCAAAAAATCTAGCAACGGAAACAATATTTGTAGACGGAAACTCGTATAATTATCAATATTTAATGTGACAAGGGGTGTTTTTGATTTGAAGGACACATTCGTCCTATTGAATTGCATTGGTATACGATCTACTGCATTATGGGTCAAATCAATAATGCAATCGTGTCTGCGCTTAGTTTGGTCACGTGCGATTTTATAACGTCGTCTTTATAAAATCAACTACGCTACCTGATAAAATGCTAAAATTTGCCCGTCTTGCTAAGAAAGCGTGTACTTAGACCAGTAGGTGTGAATTGTATGTGGCAGACCTCCATCTATAAATCTGTTCACACAATTGTAAATATGACAAACAAACAGTCTTAAATGACATTGAAAAACTATTGTACCAGTATATAGTGAATTGCCACATTTCTAGTCAAAGTACAGAAATCATCCTATTATGTATTTTTGCTCTATTGTGTCCTTACAGGCAATATGGGCAGATGGTTGCATATATTACAAATGACAATTCTTTGGTTTATCTATTCTCTGTGAATACTAAATTTAGTATACAGCTGTTAGAATCCCATTTGTTTTTTTATTAAACCCTAATTGACCCGCAGGTTATAGTAAATATGAAATGATTTTTCCGTGTGTTTTTATCTGACTTTTGTATACGATATATTTTGCAAGTAGTGGAGGCTACAAGTTCCAAATAATGTATATACTTTGTCTGAGTTGTATCATAAACATTTTTTAATTGCACTTTTTATGTTCTTTATTCAAATTTTGCACACAAAAATCACTTGTTTTACCTTAAAATGAGCTATATGACTTTTACCCAAAATATTTGCCTCATTGTTTGGTGGAATGAGTTTACTGGTTAAAATAAAACTAACTGAAGTGTCGTTTGTGAATTAATTAAAAGCGAAAATTTAATGAAAAAACTCAATTTTGGCAAATATTTCTCTATCTCTAGTAATTAATAATAAATGTATAATTTGCATACTTAGATTTAGTGGGTACTTTTGGAAGTATATACTGAGTAGTCCAAATTTTGCAAAAAATGTCACTTTGACTGACAAAGTTACAATTTGGTATGACTCCTGATGTAAAACGCGATTCACACGCCCGAGTGAGCATCGAATGCATACAAATTGGGTGAGCAAAATAAGCTTTGAAATGTTTACTACAAGTATACATTTACTCTAATTCGAAATTCATAGCCATTTGGGAAAACGATGACTCTGAGAGGGCTGGTTAGTGCAGCGCAAAAAGCCAAGAACACAATTTCTTTTAACACTCCATTGTGTGCTTTCATCAACAATGACCAATACGACACCTTAAGGGGGTCTCCAACTAGTATATACGTGTTTTTTTACCGTAAATTATCGAATCAAATTTTGCATTCCTTTTTCAAGAATGAACCTGCAAAAAATATTCTTTGTATTTATCAACATCATAAAGGGTTACTTCTTACGTCATCAGAAATGAATTTTCAATGAAGATTTATTTTGTGAAAACACAACATGGCATCGTCAAAGACACTGCGTTTTCGGTGTTTTTCTGACACGGCTTTTCTTTTCTTACGATTTTTAAAGTCGTCGTTTTTCCAAATGGCATAGAATTTTGAAATAAAGTAAACGTATATTTGTAGACGACATTCGTATGAAACTTTTGCTCACTCTTTCGAATTCTTTAGATAGGAGCAACATGTTCAATCGTGCGTGAAACAAAGTTAACATTGATATGGCTTCTCTTTGGTATGACTCCTGTTTTTAAAAACTTAAATTCACGCCATAGTTAACATATTTTAAGTAGACAAATGGTGAGCAAAATTTGCGTTGGAATCTTAGCTACTAATATACATTTATTGTAACTCTTAAAATACTAGCCGTATGGACAAACGACGACTTTATTCGCGGTAAGGTTTCCTAAAAACACGACAAAAACGAATTTTCTTTGAAGACGCCATGTTGTACTTTCACACAAATAAATCTTCATTGAAAAGTCGTTTCTGATGACGTAAGAAGTTACCCGTCATGATTTTTTTTAAATACCAAGAACATTTTATGTGGGTTCATTCTAAAATAAGGAATGCAAAATGTGATTCGAAAATTTACGGTAAAAAACCACGTACTAGTTGGAGACCCCTTAAATCATTTTGTTTTTTCTAAAATGTTACTCTTTTAAATTTTGAAAACAATTTTGTCATTTTATTGTCTTGTGTTAAATTGTTGTGAAATGTTAATATTTTGTGTTAACCTGTCAGTCAGATTTAGGATACATTGATGCGGAGTTTTGTTTTGCAAAACTGGTGTAAGACAACAAAATTCAAACGGGTGAGTAATGTTCCTATGCAGATAAAGTATTTGCTAAAGTAGTTTTTCCCCTAAATCTGGTGACTCAAAAATGTTGGCATTTTTTTTGGTACTTTTAAAGAGCAAACAATTTAAAATCTAAATATAACATTTTTGGGAAGACAAGTGTTAAAATCGTATGATTTTTACATTGTTTTCCAAGACCCATTAAAAGTAACATTTGATGTATTGTTTATCTAAAACCAAGTGGGACGCTTCTTTACGTGGGTGTACATGTAGACAGTCAATCATTTATGATCTTATAAAGCAATAACAACACTTGAATTACCTAAAATTAAGTGTCTAACTGTTCACGCGGTCCAACTTTATTTTATATTTGATTCAAATATAGCCCTAATCAAAGATAATACATCAGTATTCATATTCAGCTTGTAAAACATCATACAACAGGAACATGATATCACATAAATGCAGTCATTGCTCACATGAAATATATATAAGGATACGTTGACGCATGCGCGTATAATAGGTCCAACACATTCCTTGATATAGGTAATTGCGTACATTTGCGTACACAAGTCTACAATAGTGAGTTTGCGATTAACCACGTTCACGGAAACAGAAACATGAGTGGTAAAAAATACAATACAGGTCCATTGTGCAGATTAGTCACAGTGGGTGGGTTTGAATGGATTTACGTTTCCGTTTGCGTGAACGTGGTAAATCGCAAACTCACTAATCATGCGTAAGTACCCCGGTTACAAGACTATGCCATAGTCTTTTTTCTTTTCTTGTTTTTTAACAAAATTAATTGTCTCTCTTTGCTGCTCCTAAATGGTCTTTTTCTTCTGTGCATTCATTCATTCTTTTCTTTTCTTTATCCCTTGCTATAACTAGTCTGGAATGTATGTTCACGTGTTATTCTTCTTTTTTCTTCTTCTATTTGTTCCATGTTTTGGAAATGATTTTTTTCTTTCTTCTCCTTTTTTGCTCCCTAGAGGGATACTTTACTTTTTTAGAAAAAAAGATTTCAGAACCTTTAACATCGTATGGTTACAGTGCTAGTTGGGATATTCGTTAGTCCTAAAGCAATAACCATCTTACAGTGTATCCCTTATTTAATAGTGTCAAATTTCCTTACATCAACAGCAGTCTTGAGCAATCTGTTTCCAATACTGTAACATGTCATATTGTGTTAGTTGAACGAGGAGGCAAGGTGCACCAACTAGGAGTGGGAGAACACAGCTAAACAAGAATAAGGAGTGTAACAAAACAACACGAGTAAAATCTAAAAACAAACAAGTACAAGTTTGTACAAAGAAGCAAGTGTGTAGAAGTATACAATTATCAAAATCAGCTAAACCTAACAATTAACAAGATACTGACCGACATTTCAAATAGTAAACTATTCTTCATCAAGGTAGACAATAACAAAATATAATACTAATTACTACAACAATTCAATTATTGATCATCGAATTCAAAATAATCAAGATCAAGTTAAATCTGAGCAAATAGTTCTGATAAAGACATCAAAACTCTTTGGTCAAACCGAAACAACAACACGTCTATACACCAAGAGAGAGTCTCTTGGTGTATTATAGACGTGATGTTGTTTTCTTTTAACGCTATTAAAATTCAAAAACTTGTTTCAGTATTAAAAATATCTTTAGACCAACACTGTTCCTATTTTGATCAAAGAGTTTATCATAGCCCATTTTGGTGAAAATTGTAACCAATAGCTGTTTTTCTTATTTTTTTCTTCATGTTATTAGTACAATAGTTTTCCAATAGGATTGCCCTTAACAAAAAACATACTATTAGAAATGGTACTTCATTGCCGCGTCTATAGTCACCTTTTAACTATTATTTTTCAAATGAGCGTTTTTTCTGATATTCCATTAAATCATTACGTACAATAATTATGCCATTGCCAATCTTTTACCACTAATTAACATCGAAGGTAAACAGTTTTGTTAAATTCTTACATGTTGTACATTTGTAATAAGCATTTCACTTACCGAAACACAGTATCATTATTAAAGACAACTATAAGTACATACGTATAAAACGTCCTTCGCAAAAAGTGGTATATTACAAAGCTATTTATCCTGAAGACAAACAATTATTAATACAAGTTGTGACTGCATCTAATTTTTTGATTAGTTTTGAATCTGCTAATAATGCCAAATGTGGATTTCTTTGAAACGTACTTCATTGCCGTTTTTACAACCAACAATTATTTATTTTTAAATGAGCAATTTATCTGATATTCCATAAAGTGTTACATACAATATTATGACATCTCAGAGATAATAAGATGGAAAGCCAAATCTTTATCAATCACTAATTAACATCGAAGGTAAAGCTTTTTGTCTCAGCTTAAGATTGGTAATGTTTGTTATAAGTATTTCACTCACCAGCACACACTATAATTATTTTAAAAAATCGTAATTAGATATGTATATTTAACGTCCTTCGTAAAAAAAAAGAATATTACATAGCTATTATCGTGAACACAAACACTTATTACTCAACTTTGTCACTGCATCAAATTATTGGATTAGTTTTGAAACTGCTAATAACAGCATACGGTTTTTTTTTTTTTTTTTGAAAGGTACTTTATTGCCGCTTTCATCAATGATATTTATTTATTATTTTTTAAATGAGCATTTTTCTGATATGCTGAAATATTACGTACAATATTGTGACATTTCAAAGATAGTTAACAACGAAGGTAAATTTTTTTTTGTATAATTCTAAAAGATTCATATCATCTGTAATAAGTATTTCACTTATCGGCACACACTATATTATCATGGACAATCGTAAGTAGAAATGTATAAAACATCTTCGCAAAATTAAATTAAAACCCTTAATTCCATAAATAGCTAGTATCATGACGAAAACATATGATAACCTTGTGACTGCAATAGGTTGATATTTTTATTTTTCTTCTCTTTCTTTTTCTCCTTTTCCTTCTTGTTCATGTCTTCTTCGTTTCCTTTTTCTTCTTCTTCTTCATCGTCTTCGTCTTTTCCTTCTTCCAAACAACTAGTTTTTAAATACCATGTTGACTCTGACGTCAGCTTCATACCACGTTGTGCAAGTTATTTTCAAGATCCGCGTCATCTTTCATATTTGCATATGCGTAATGTAAGATTTACCATTTTACTTAACCAAACACTGCATAGCACAAATATGAAACAATGGAAATCGCGGGGTTCGTTTAATCAAGTACAAAACAAACAAAATAGAAGTGTTTTATGTTGGCTTTGTCATCACCGCTGGCTTTTTAGATACTTAATGGGCTCTTATCGTTGGCAATGGATCTTGTAAGTCATTATGCTGTACATTTGTGTAATTGTTATAACCTTACTTAGGTAAAAGAAGTCCGCGATATTTATTGTTCCATATTTGTACAAGGTAAGTTATGATAGTAAAAATACATTACACACTGGCTTTGAGATTGTTGACATGTCGTCTTCACTCGACACCGCATGGACAGGGTGGAGAATGTCATAAAAGCAATTCATTTGAAGGTCGATCATGTCTATGTTATATTTGAATTTAATCTCAATTGGAACACAAATGTATTTAAATAAGTACTAACAACTTTCTCTGAATATCATGTTGGTGCTTTCCGGTGTGCCTTTTAATTTTAAGTAACAAATTGAAATTAACGAACAATAGATATGATTTAGATTTACAACAGTAAACTGGCTATTTTACCAACACACTGATTTTAGTGTACGTAAACATCGCAACATTACATGTGAATTACCGAGCGCAAAAATCTCATTATTGTTGAAATAGTTTTTCAACCACAAAATATAAAGTTCTGTTGACATGTCCATTGGTATGATATCATACTATAAGTATTCTAGAAAAATAGTAAACAATAGTAAACATGGGTAGATATGTGTTGTTATTATTTGCTTTAACCCTGAACTTGACAATTAAACCCCCAGATACGCTTATTGGGTACAACAGTATAGATATGGGTTTACTCTTTCTATAAATACCAACAAAATACAAACATCCTTTGTATGACGTCATTCCGATGTCCTATTTGTAAAAAATCTCAAGCGTCTACGCATAAGTGGCTCTAGTATTGTATTATGACCTGACAAAAAGTCAGATGTTGTAGTTTTAGTAGGTCGCTTTATATATGCATATTAAGGACCACTAAGTTCTTTGAAATGCATATCCTGAAGTGTACGTAACTGGCCATTTAAAAAAAGTCCTTTGTCAGCTTAAAACTTGCAGGACTTGTAGACTCGTGTTTGCTTAAGTATTATAAGGCCACTTTAAATGAGTCAGCGACCAGGTAGGCAGATCTGTAAAAAAGTAAATGTGTTAAAGTTATTTGTATTTGTATTTGCAGTTATACAAGGTTAAGTTTTACATGTCTGCTCCAGACCATATCCAACAAATAAAGAAAATAATTTCTAAATTCGGAACTACACTGGCCGCCATTCTTTGTTTGGGCTTGTGCATTTGTAGTTAAGATCTTATTTTAATAAGATCTTAACTACAAATGCACAAACCCAATACTGCTGTTTTAAAAAACAGCAGTATTTAAAGGCAACATGGCTGTGACCTGAATAGAAATCCAACCATCTAGAGTAGATTTTAAGAAAGGAAGTTCTAGCGTCTTTGGAAGGACAGGCATATTTATAGGGCAACCATATTACCATATTGTGACGTTAGATGGCATTCGATTCTAACCTCCAAACAAACCAATCAAATTGAAAGGGTCCAAATTAGGGCGTTGAGAAAAAATATTGGCTTCGTTGTTATTGCTTATAATAATACTGTACACTATTGTAATTTTTACCGGCTTAAGGGGTCTCCAACTAGTACGTGTTTTTTCACCATAAATTATCAAATTCTAATTTTAAGTCTTTATTTCAGAATGATACTCAAGCAAATTTCCTGAATTTTTTTATA
>JAUMTS010264409.1:0-14590 GCA_032273385.1 Ophiopholis aculeata | reverse complement strand
AACACCAACAACAACAGCAACACTAACAACAACAACAACAACAGCAACAAAAACAATAATAATCATAATATTAATGATACTACTACTACTACTACTACTACTACTACTACTACTACTACTACTACTACTACTATTACGACTACTACTACTAATATTAATAATAATAACAACCTTAGGTTGGCTCTTAGGGGGAAATATCAATGATATTGACTAACAATACTAATTAATTAGTTGATTATGCAAATGTTTTCAAAAATTCTCAAAATTTGCATAATTTGGACGACGGGCTGTCTTTAGTTATTTGCGACAGACAGTCCGTCGTACAAATTATGCAAATTCGTTGGATATTTTGAATTAATTTGCATAATTAATTAGCTTATGAACAACAGTTCCTTTGTTAAAAGTTTACTGAGACAAACAAAACTGTAATATTACCATAATAAAGAAATACGTTAGGGAGAAACACATTGTTCGCCCTATCGTACTAATGAGTGAATAACAATACATCTGCAATAAGTTTCGCCCTAATCCTCATTTAACAAAATATACCATGATATAGGTATAGGTCTTTTTTCTTACATACCATAATTGTAAAAACATCCCATGTATGAAGTCATTGTGACGACTAATTTGTCAACAATCTCCAAATTAGCGATTTCAGTGAAATATAGGCAACGTTTTAATTTTGCGTCAAATAATTCTAAATGTTACTTTTTCAACTAATGTTTTGCATATAAAAAGAGGAAATGCCATTTCTAACATATACCAGAGGTTTCAGGACAATACTTACAATATTTGTGGTCAAAATAATGATTTTAAACCACCCCTACACTCAAACTTTGACGCTTTACCTTACCCCAACCAAAGGTGGTGCCCTCGATTTTGTTCGCCAAAATGAACGCAACTGATATAGAATAGATTACCTGGAAGCCCTGGGTCATGTTCTTTGGCATTTTAGGGCTACCGGGAAAGACGAGGATTAAAACGAAGTAAAAGAGGTTCTTTCGAAGTAGTGTTCGATTAATTAGACGAAGCAAACTGGTAGTGTATACGCTCGCTTCGTTAAATTAACCGAGCTGATCGGTGCCGTATAGAAATTGACTCACCTGAGGGTAACATTTGTTCCGGTTTTAATTTTCATTCAGGATAGCTGTAACGTGTGCCACTTCATGCAATAGTGGCATCTGGCAGAGAGGCGATAGAAGGAGAAGCAAGCCTTTGTACACAGTGGCAGTTAGATGCCAAATAAAAGCCAAGACAATACGGCAAATGTCAGTGGAAACACTAATTACATGCTGCTAAAAAAAGCAAGATGACTCTTTGGTAATCTCTTTGGTTGACTACATCAGATGTCCCAACATAGTTGAAATATGACATGACACGGTGTACAAAGGCCTGCCACTCATTTCTCATAATCTGGCAGATATCACTCTGGAAAGAAGTGACACATGCCAGAACTACCCTGAGTGGCATAATTTCCCAGTGTAACCTGTATTATATACCAGAACAATATTTCAAACGATGCATGGATGGTTAGTTTATTTATTTATTCGTGCTTGTTTCAAAACCTGGGGAGACCATTGTTCTCCCATGGTACTCAGCTCAGGTGGCCATAGGCCTACATTAAAATACAAACACACAAATGACATTAAGCAACAATACAGATAGAATATGAAGATAAATAGTAGGTATGTTAAAACATTTCTACTGAAATGCCTTTGCCTACGGGTAATTCCCCCTAGCCCTTTGTTTACATTCATCGTACTGTTTTATTCGTAAGCTTACTCATGTACTTGACTTGTGTACTGACTTTTGTGACTGACCAGAGCTAGCGATGCTCTAATCTGCATCGCTAGTTGACGACTTTATTGTGACAGCTATATTTCACTTGCGCTAATAATTGCTTGCCTTTATTGTTTGATTCATCCATTTCCTATTTATCCGTGTATTTGAGCCCTGTTTTGGTGATCGTAAATGCTTGTTTACCTTGCATGCTTTGTGCTGTATCCCGATGTGTGCGCAGCGACTTTGTGTGCGCAGCGATGTGTGCGCAGCGATTTGTGTGCGCGGCGCACACATTTGCGCACACATAGCTCAGTTGAGGGCGTGATCTGCTGCTATTTTACTGCGCAGTAGTTATCAGCGCAGTTTTCATCACTTTTGTTTTGGATCTCGTAAGGTGAAGACGTGTGATTTATAGCTCGACCGATATCATTACTTTGATTGAGTATTGACATATTCGTGACTTGACATTCAATTAAAGCGGCATTCTCTGTAAAGCTAGGATTAACCATTGATAATAAATCATATTCTGATACCTGCCGAGCGGGATTCTACTTATTTGTCGTTGTACCGTTTTATCTGTGTTTGTGTTTATTTATGTAAATACCTCTCAGGTGTTTGATTCACTATACCTTCCGGTATACAATCGATGAGTAATATCTCATCAGTTTAATTTCATTACCTTCCGGTAATAAATTCTAACCCGCTACCATTGAATTTATTACATTGGTGAGCAGCGGTGGAATTTCCTTTTCCATCGTTTTAACATGGACACCGAAATTTCTTTCAGACCAAGCCGTCAAAGGCCTATGTCACCACCTTCAGGTGATGACGACTCTGATATGAGAGAGTTCTTAGAGTCTTCCAAATCCAGGTTGAATCAAATTCGATCTCGGACTGGTATGACTGGTGGTCACAGTGCTGATCTCCATACTGACCATGAGAGATGTACCCCTCTTTGAGTGAGCACGGGACCAAAAACAAACACTTCAAATATGCATTATAATTCTACAGAATGGCCGTCACGCAATCCAGAAGAACTTACTAGGCCTAGATCAGTTCTGAAATGCACAGACCAGGCGCAAAACCTGCCACTTATGATGGTTCAGAGTCCTGGATCGACTATCAAGCTCAATTTGAGATGGTAGGAGAGCTAAACGGTTGGGACAACACCGTCATGGCGATGTACCTTGCCAGTAGTTTAAGGGGCAATGCCCGTGCAGTCCTTGGGGACTTAGACCAGGTCACCAGACGTGATTACATGGCATTGGTGAGTGCTTTAAGTCGGCGTTTCGGAGCTGAGAACAAGGCGGAACTAAACAAAACTCTGCTGAGGAACAGGTGTAGAAACAAGGGGGAGAGCTTGCCAGAACTGGCTCAAGCAATTAGGCGGCTGACACGCAACGCCTACCCCCTTGCATCTAACGCTATGCACGATTCACTGGCAAAAGATCAGTTCTTAATCGGCCTTCAAAATCCTGACTTGCGTTGGAAGATTTTTCAGGCAAGAGCAGCATGCCTTGACGAAGCATTAGAAATCGCCGTCGAATGCGAGGCATTTCAGAAGGCAGAAGGGCAAAGGCCAAACTTTCATAGTCATGGTCTCGTGAGGAACGTGGGAACTGTCGAGGTGAGACAGGAGGGTCAAACTGATACTAGTACAGTATTACAAAAGATCCTAGACACCCTGACTAACTTACAAGTAGGTCAAAGGTCGTCACCACCAAACCGGTCAGGACCACAACAGAGAAGACCGCGAGATTGGTCGCGTACCACATGTTTTCAGTGTGGACAGACAGGCCACATGAAACGGTACTGCCCACAACAGGGAAATCAAGTACCTGGTCAAATGCACGGCCAAATGCCGAATCAAATGCATAACCAGATGCCTAATCAGATACATGGTCAAAGACCGAACCAAATGCCTAATCAAATGCATGGTCAAAGACCGAACCAAATGCCTAATCAAATGCATGGTCAAAGGCCGAGTCAGATGCATAACCAAATACCGACTCAAATGATGCAAACTTCACATGTTCCACATACACAACACGCCTCAACTGAACCCATTAATAACTCGGGAAACTAGTATGGACCGAGCTCGAGGGTCAGAGGTCGGTGTCAAATAGTGTAAATGAATGTGATGTTTTAAGACCCATGCCACCAAACATGTCAAATGTTGAGAAAGGCTCGTTAATTGTAAATGATGACGGCATATTTGTAAATGCTTGTGTAAATGGAATAAATGTTAAATTGTTGATTGATTCGGGTAGTAGACCCACAATATTGAGTTATGGACTGTTCGAAAAGTTGAACAAGAAACCGTGTTTAAGTAGAAAAACAGGGTTGAAATTGGCAGATGGCCGCCCTCTCTCTCAAGCAGGAGTTGGACAATTCAAACTAGAATTAGGCGTCATTGTTGACGTTGAACACGATCTATGGGTTGCTGATATCCAGGAAGAAGGATTATTGGGCTATGATTTTCTTCACAAGTACAACTGTGACCTGAAGATCAGTACCAACACACTAACGGTACACACACCGTCTCAGTTGAAGAGCCAATATCCTGATATCATGAATATCAGTGACTCGATCGGTGAGAAACCTTGTTACCGAGTAACTGTTGCTGAAACAAGCATTATACCACCCAACAGTGAAACCATAATACAAGCTCGATTGCTTACAAAACCCGATCAAGCAGAAATGGGTGTAATTGAACCTCGTGAAGTGTTTCTTGAAAAACACGAGTTGATGGTCGCTAAGGTGCTGATTAACCCTCAGCATGATGTTATCCCATTACGGGTATTGAATACAACATCAAAGGCCATCACGGTTCATAAAAACACCTTTGCAGCAACGTGCCATGAAATACAAAATGTTGTAGAACAAAATGACGAGAGCCATAACTGCCAAAACGTGACTGAAATAATTGAAGACGAGGAAGAAGTAGATGTTCCTGAACATCTTATAGATCTCTTCCAAAGAAGTTGTAAAGATCTTAATGAAGGTCAAAGGCGAAGAGTCGCTATACTGTTGTCAATCTATGGTGATGTGTTTGCCAAATCAGCAGACGATCTTGGACTGACAGAGTTGGTTGAATTCGTGCTAGATGTAGGCAGAACAAACCCAATCAAACAACGTGCAAGACGCAAACCGATTCACATGCGTGTAAAGGAAGAACACCATGTGAAGGACTTGCTCGAAAGAGGCTTGATAGAGCCCTTTGACAGTCCATGGGCATCACCAACAGTACTGGTGGTCAAGAAGAACGGGTCAACTCGATTTTGCGTGGATTATAGACTTGTTAATCAGAGCACTATCAAAAATTCTTATCCGTTGCCCTTGATCAGTGACTCTCTAGACAGTCTAGATGGTGCCAAATGGTTCAGTACTTTAGACATGGCAAGCGGATACTGGCAAGTTCCAGTTGCCAAATCAAGTAGACCAATAACAGCGTTCGTATCTGAAACGAGTGGTCACTACCAGTGGCGAGTTCTTCCGTTTGGGTTATGCATCGCCCGGCTTGCTTTGAGGCACTCATGGAAAAGATCTTATCAGGGTTACAATGGAAGACATGTCTTCTATATCTTGACGACATTATATGTCACGGTTCAAGCTTTGATCAAGCCATGTCACGCCTCGAAGAAGTCCTGAAACGCCTTAGAGCCGCTAATCTGAAACTTGGGCCGAAAAAGTGTCATTTGTTTCAAACAAGTGTGACATTTTTAGGACACTTAGTGTCGAAAGATGGGATCGCTACTGATCCAGCCAAAGTAGAAGCCGTCGCAGACTGGCCTACCCCAGAAAATGTGACTGATGTGAGATCTTGGATAGGGTTCACCTCATATTTTAGAAGGTTTATATCCGGATACTCGGACATACAAAAACCTCTATATGCCCTCACCGAAAAGACAGATAGCACATTTAAGTGGACACAACAATGTGAGGACGCTTTTCAAACAATGAAAACAGCGTTAATTCAAGCTCCGGTACTTGCTTATCCTAGCTGCAATGGCAAATACATACTGGACTGCGATGCGTCAAACTTCGGAATAGGAGCAGTGCTCTCCATTGAACAAGATGACGGAACCGAGAGGCCATTGGCATATTTCAGTAAGACCCTGAAAAAGCCCGAAAGGCGTTATTGCGTTACACGCAAGGAACTTCTGGCTCTCGTTGCTTCCGTCAAACACTTCCATCATTACTTATATGGAAGGAAGTTCCTCATCAGAACCGACCACGGTGCACTCCTTTGGTTGATGAACTTTAAAAATCCTGAAGGTCAAACAGCTCGATGGATTGAAGTTCTTGGTACATATGACTATGAAATCAATCATCGTCCAGGTCGGTATCATCAAAATGCTGATGGTTTGAGCCGAATACCCTGTTCCGAATGTAGACAGTGTGAGAAGATTGAAATGAATAATGACAAAATACGTCCAATATTCCTGAGACGGAAGACCCGCACACTGTGTCGAAAACACGATGTAGACGAGGTAGACACAGACTTTAACCTGTCAATTGGAGACAAACTGCTTCCTCCAATCAAGTCTGGCAGTGTTAAGGGAGATACTTTGGTAGCTCAAATCACCGAAGTCGACAGCAGGCCTACTACTGCTGATCATAATGATACAGGTCTAAGTGTACAAGACCATGACAATGCAAGTCAAAATGTCGAAGACGACAATCCGAGTGAAACTTGGATGTATCAATGGTCACCAGAACGTCTCAGAGAAGCACAAATGGACGATCCAGAGTTGAATCTGATATTAACCTGGAAGGACAATGACGATGAACGTCCCAAGTGGCAAGACATCTCACACCTAAGTGGCTCACAGAAGACATATTGGTCTCACTGGGATCAGTTGCATGTGATAAATGGAGTCCTATACAAGCGATGGGTGTCTAACTGGGGCGATAAAGTTATCTGGAAACTTGTAGTCCCCCATAAATTGCGTGCCATGGTATTTACCAATTTGCATAAACATCGTATCGCAGGTCACTTTGGTGAGAAGAAAACAATAAACCGAGTAGGCGAGCGGTACTGGTGGGTAAAATGGCGTGTTTTTGTCACATCCAGCTGCAAGAAATGTGATTCATGCGCTTCCAAAAAACCACCCAGAAAACAACCAAGGGCCCCCATGAAAACATACAATGTTGGGGCGCCCCTAGAACGCATAGCTATAGATGTTATGGGTCCCTTGCCAGAAAGCAACAAGGGGAACAAATACATCTTGGTTGTTGGTGATTACTTCACCAAATGGATGGAAGCGTATGCAATTCCAAATCAAGAGACACCGACCGTCGCGAACGTCTTAGCCGAAGAGTTCATATGTCGGTATGGAGTTCCAAGAATCAGACAATCTGACCAAGGAAGAAACTTCGAAAGCCGCGTCTTTGCAGAACTGTGCAAGATCCTTGACATAGACAAAGTTCGTTCGTCTCCACTTCATCCCCAAACTAATGGAATGGTGGAGAGACAGAACAGAGTCATCCAAAACGTGTTGTCCATGTTTGTCTCCAAGCATCAACGGGATTGGGACATGCACCTGCCATACATGATGATGGCATATAGAAGTGCTACTCATGAAACCCTACATTGCTCTCCAAATGAGATGATGCTAGGGCGGAATGTAGAGCTCCCGATTGATATTCTCTTGGGGTGTCCTCCTGATGAGAGTAATAATCCAGGAAGACCGGCAACGGAGTATGCCCAAGAACTTCAAGAAAGAATGAAGTTGGTACACGAATACGCTAGACAGAATATAGAGATATCTAGTGAAACCCAGAAGAAACAGTATGACCATAGATGTGATGGTAGACCTCCATTTGAACGGGGCGAGTCTGTATGGCTGCATAACCCACAGAGAAAGAAGGGTATATGCCCGAAGTTAAGCTGTACATGGCAAGGACCATATCTGGTCATTGAACGCCTGTGCGATGTAGTGTACAAAATACAGCTTACTTCGAAAAGTACCCCGAAAGTCGTCCACTCAAACCGGTTGAAGAAATACTGGGGAGACAACGCACCAACTTCGTGGCTGGTCACACCGGTCACACCATCTTCTGAAAATGTTGAAATCAACAAACCAGAGATGCGAGAGGTTGGTGTACAAGTCCAACAAGAATTGGACTACAACGAAACTCCAGACATCGATTTGAGTGACGACAAACCGGGAGAACTGCCAAACATGACTGATGATGTCACCAATGCACCATCTACTGCTCTTCTGAGTAACCATGGTAACGTTGATGTTGATTGTATGGACGATTTGCTCGACGAGCTAAGTCATACAGTCGATCATCATGATCATGATGATATTGATAGTGGCGAAATGAACCAAAATCCTATGTCAACTTCTCCAAAACCCTTAGAACAGGTTGAAACCCCTGATAAAAGTGGGCTGAGGAGAAGCAAACGAGTTCGAAAAACACCTTCAAAGTACAACGATTTTGTACTAAAACTGGATGATATCCCTGAAATATAAGAATTCAGAGATATGAGCCGTGCATACAACTAGGCCTATGGTCTGTGTGTAAATCCGGCATTGATGAAGTTCAAGTGTGAGAGAAGAGTGCATATTCATCAAACATGGATGAGAATGCAAAGGTCTATCAGGCCTAAACTATATTTCCAATAGTGATGACATATTGCTGGTGTCATAAGAGGAAACAAAACTGAACGATCTCATAATTTATATGAATAATTATGAAGGTGAGCTCCAGATCACAAATGGTTAAAGTATTTGAAAACAGAGCTGGAAACGGATAGAAACCGTAGTTGAAACTTGCAATAAATTGTTCAGGTATAGACAATTATTACTCATGGTATGATGTATCGATGTGTGATGCATGCATGTGTTGAGCGATGATGAAATCCTTATAAGGTCTTTGTGATGTGACATTTTGGGCATGAGGCCTCATACGCCCTAGATGTTGCTGCCAATGTGGCTCAAGTATATTGATGTTGCTGTAATGTTCCGTTAACTTGCTGGTCGAGTTACGGTGATTTGTGAATCAAGTTGACCTGAGTAAATCGTCTATATCTGATAAATTGTGGGTGAAACGGTGCAGTTTCAAGATTTTATGGGTAATCTCAGTGTGTGTACCCTTAAACATTTCTGAAATGAAGTTCACAAGAATGCATTTTGTTTTGACTCTGAAACACGGGCTGAAACAGTTATTTTTGCAATCATTGTGGAAGGTGAACATCTCACACTTGACTTAAAATCAGTTGAAACAGGTGTAACCAATGGTGTAACCATGGTAACTCGCTAACATGAGGCTGTGGTATACGATACCGTAGTAATGTCAACCTGGTACCGGAACCGTACAAAAGGTCTTTCGACAGCCAAAGCTAGTCGTTAAGTTCCGTTATAACAACGGAGCTATAAAAGTCGGGGACGTAATGCCATATTTGGCTAATTTATTACCCATCTTCCCCGGGAAATTGCTGTGATTTTGCTACAATTTCCAGTAGTCCCGCCGTACGAATGCAGTGCATAAATGCAGCATTTATGGACATATAATTGTTTTTACATGGGATTGAATTACCAAAATGTACTGGTAAGTTTCTTGGTTCCTATATTTGTGTTTTCACGGTTGTGTAAGCTTACCTAAACTTGCTAAAAGTGAGTTTTTGGGGCAAGTTGTCACAGGCACCCCTGTGTTGCATACATTTTGCCGCCGTAGTTTACGCACAGGTTAAGCTTGCTACATGCCGTTGCAGTCCCTGCAGCATCTTGCGGGGCCAATCAGGTACGTTGCCTGCTGACTGCGGGTCTGGTTTGGCTCCAGGGCTGGGTTCGATTGCTACATACCGCTCAACCGCTGTATATATATAAAACGGTAAGTCGGTATTTCTTGCATTAGTACTTCAACTTGCAAAGAAACAAAAATGTCGAATTTCCAGCAAATAACGCCGGGATTCTTTTGCTCTTCGTGCAATAAGAATTACACATCCAGAAACAGTTGGCAATCTCACCTACGAGATAGGCACGCCAATAACAAAAGATTGTACCGGTGTGATGCCTGTAACTATAAGACTATCAGACCGAGAGATCTGCATAGGCACAAGGCCGCATGCGAGAGGAGAGTGGAGTTAGGGCTACTTCCCCCTGTGGAAAGTTTTGTAATTCCAAAGAAGACCCAGGCAATGCCAACGCCAAAGACCGCCGCAACCGTAGCATCTCTGAAGCCAGAACTTCCACAACTGCCAAAACTCAAAGAGAAGATCACCGCACCAGCACCAGTAATGGGAACACCAGGTCTAGGAGTAGGAGCAGAAGTACCAGATACCCAATTGCACTCAAAACCTGCTACGGTGACATTTCCAGCCGCAACCACTCAGATAGCTGACAGCGACATGCATGTTTTCGCTGACAACCTGTCTACAGTGCCTGATAACCTGATGGATGATGATCTAGTCCTAGACGATTTAATGCCAAACACGCAAGCCACGCCAGATACGACGGTTCCCATCTCGGTCACGTTTGGGTCTAACTCTACCAACACACCTTCCGCACCTCAACACCAAGTACAGTGGGGAGCAGCCGCAGACTACCAATCCAATCCCAATGTCGTTCCAGACACAGACATGGACTTTATGAATCATGCCACACTAAACCAGCCGAGGAAATCCGTTATTGGGCAGACGTGCCAGCAGACCGTTAAATTGGCACGTCTGCTCGGAGAAGATCGTCTTAGAAGCATTGACGTTGAAAGCCTCAAGAATGGAACAGTTGTAGTTAAAATGTTAGAGTCGTGCAGATTCCCCGATGGAACCCTAGTAAGACATGCGGAAGATCGTACCTATCACCCACCTGCTTTAGACTACTACCGTGAACTTGATCTCCTGTAACTTTTTATCAGACTTTTGCGTGATGGTATATTGATCTTCTTTAACTTTTATATCAGACTTTTGCGTGATGGAAAATTGATCTTTTGTAACCCTATCAGACATTTGCGTTTAATGGAGCTTGAACTTCTGTTACTTTTATCAGACATTTGCGTCATGGAGTTTGATCTTTTGTAACTTTTATCAGACATTTGTGTTATTTTGAATTGGACTTATTATTTTGCTGTTTCTTCGGTACCAGGAAGACACCATCACCAAGAAGACCAGTGCAGATCCAAGAAGAAGACTTTGTCATTGTAAATTGTAAATATGTGAGTTGTAATATGTAGGATGACTGTAACTTGCTTCCCCCACATTGTTAACAATTTGCATTTTTCTAAATTCTATTGATTGTTTTATTCCTGCCTATGCCTCGCCTAGGCTAAGGCTAGCCCTAGTACCGGCTGTTGTCTCAGTGCCCTATGTTATACCAAATTCTATCCAAAATTGCTCAAAAATTATTTACTTGTAAAATTCCTTGACAACAGCCTAGCAAGTTACATTCATCCAACCCTAAGGTTAGGCACCGCTGACTGGACAGAACTCAACATTTAGGCCTTTAGGTTGAGTTGTAATTAGTGTAAAAATAATTCCCCCATGCCATGTTCCACATTTTTTTGTAGGCACCAAAAACATTTTTGATCTGTACATATTTGATTGTTAATTGATTGGCCTAGCTTTTAAGCTTAGCCTTGGCCTAGCCTAGTTGGCCTAGGCACAGGTCTGGTTGGTGACACCTTTTATTGTATTCACTGCTTGCCAGTGCTTGATGATTTTACTTGATACTGCCATTTGATTCTTGATCTGTAAGTTTATTGACATTTCCATGATTGAATTTATATCTGATATTTCTGATCCAAATTCCAATTAAGTCACCAACCAAAATTATTCAAAATTCAAGGCATTGTCCTTTGTATTTTTATATTCAAAAAAATGAAATCTGTTGTGATTGTCATTGAAATTAATGATTCTTTTATTGATTCTGAAATTATCCAAATTGTACGTGATTTGTAATCAACTGGTTCAGAATTTCTGATTCATGTCATCAAACAAAAACTTCTGTGAAAATTTGCATTGTCCTCTGTTTTGAAAATTCACGTGACTTGATACAAAGTTTAGAGTTCAGATTTGAGGACAAATCTCTTTTTGAAAGCTGGGGAGAATGAAATGCCTTAGCCTACGGGTGCTCTCCACTTATTTTGTAGAGTAAATTATTCTTTTTTATGTACGATTTGACCTTGAATGACAAACTTGCTATGTCATTGCACTTTTTCGCTGTTTTCCCCTTATGCTGTATCCCTGATATTTTGCGCTGTGCTGTCATTTTGACACCGCTGCGCTGTACAGCGCGGCATGCTGCACACTGACAGCGCGCGCTGAGGGTGTGACTTTTGCTTCACCATTATGTTGGAACTTGTGCGGTTCAGTCATGTATTTATTTCAAAAAGGAAGACCCCATGTTTCCGGAAGATAATTTGCGAAACTGTAAACCTGACACAGCTAGTTGAAATAGTGCGGAACATGATGACGTCATTCAATTATAATATTGATGTTAGCAAATCACTTATTTAGGCCTTTTCATTGGATCAAAATGATGATGTGATACCTAGATATATGTAAATGAATAATGCAAAAATATTTCTAATTATTCATAGATCAACAATATCAACTGTTTATTCTTTTGTGATTAAAAATCGTTTGTGTCCAAATGGACGCAAAATGCTCATGACAAGAGTCTGAAAATGCATCATTTTTTTTAAAAACGCGTTTGGACGCAATGTCGCACACTAACGGAAACCCTGGTTCACGCATGCTGGAATTATGCATGCGGCCCACATGGCTGAGTGGATCACATTGGACAAACATGTATTTGTCTGAGAAAAGAAAATTATAATATTAATAACTAAATGTATACATGCATAATTATATTGTCATTTTTACCTTGAAAATTAAACACAAATTCTGAAAAAAATTGTGTGACTGTCTGTCTGTCTATATTTGAAATGAACATTGGTTGTGCAATGTAGTACCTGTACATAACATTCATGGTCATATACAAATCCTAATCCAATTCTTGTAAGTTCCAAACCATTGCTGTACGTACTGAAACAACGGCCAAACAATAACACTTACACATGTAAGAAGGGGTGAAATATGTAATACACAAGCCCTCTAAGATAAAAAAAATGCAAAATTAGAAAAGATGACCGTACTGACGCGGGTAATGTCCCACCTTCGGGTAAAGTCCCACTACCTAATTTGAAATTTTTTCCAGAAATCAAAAAAAATATAAATATATACATATATTTTTTTTAGTATACGTGTGTATGACTGACAGCGCCCTAAGACTGCTTAGACAGTTAAAGAGCAGCGTGCTTAGACAGTCTAAGGGGTGCTAATCATACACATACTTAAAAAAAAATATTTAAAAAAAATTTAGCTTTGGGTAAGTCAGTACGGTATAAAAAAAAATTTGAGGTCAAAAAGGGGTGGGACTTTACCCACGTCAGTACGGTATAAAAAAAATAATAAAATTATGGATTTTTAAAAGGGCACACAACAGCAACTTACTCCACGAATGGTGTAGGGGTAGATCTATTAAAAGTCCCGGTAAAAAAAAAAGCATTCGCAAAACAATTTGCAGTGCCTTAACTTGCTTTAGCAACTGGTTTCTAACTTAGTATTTTGTAATAAATAAAAGAGTTTAGCGTGGTGATCATTCAGATTGCTCAAGCTGCTGAAATTCAAGTTTACATAAATTGCAGCAGAGTTTTAGATGTTGGTTAGCAGGTGTGTGTGCCTGCTGAATATAGTGGTGGTGCTGGTCACGGGATCTGTAACGTAAAATCTAAATCAATTTATTTTAATTGATGCTTTTTCGAAAGTTAAGTTGTAATTTACAATGAAATGTTAGTGAAAGTTTCAAAATGGTGTCAAAAACGACTTTTTATAAGGATCTTAATCATGAATGTATTTCAATGGAAGACTTAAATTTCTAGTGGTGTGAACCCTTCAGCAATCAATGGAAAAAGTGCAGCTCTAAGGATCAAGGATCATAAACCATTCCGGTATTGCTTGGAAAATCATATATGAACAGTAATTGAGGAAACAATCATAAGGAATGAGAGTAATAAACAGTGAGTCATGAAGAATATCCTTGTTTGCTTGTAGCTAGCCTATGGATAAATTAGAATGTGTACTCTATACTTGATTTGCATGAGCATTGCCCACAAGGAAACTTGTAAGATAGGGTAGGGATGGCATCCTGGCACAGGTACCCTCATCTGGTAATGGGATGATTAGGCTATTAGTTATGAACTTGTAATTGATTGCTCACAGCAATTACATATGTTATAGCCTATCATAGTATCACATCAATAGGCAAATCAATTATATATTTCCTGACATTAGCAAATTTTTCATTCATACTGGATAAATATGTAAGCGATGAAAAATTTGAATTGAAATATGATAACGTAAGATGCAGTATGAGATGTAGTACACCAAAAGGTGGGACTTTGCAAGAAAAATCAATTTTGAGATTATACTTTCAAGTTTCAAAATACATCTTCATTTTGAGACAACCGTTGTAAAAATTTATCGATTCATTAAAGTTTGAAAGTAGACCTAATTTCTTTTATTGTTTTCCATATTTTTTCATGCATGGTTTTACCTATTTCTCTGAAAACATTTGTTGCAAAGTCCCCCTCCCCCTTTGATGTACTGCATCACATATATCTTCATGTTTATGGGGCAAAATTGCCCAGATTGGTGGTAAAATAGTCCAGAGGAATTTGATAAAAGATTTTAATTAAAAGAAATCATGAAGATACATTTTATTAAATGACTTATGAGCCACTAGGCCAAAATTAGTCCAAGCTCAAAATCCTTAAGATTGAATACTGGGTCATG